>JABUQX010018154.1:40000-62375 GCA_015478945.1 Trachelipus rathkii
TATATAATATATATAATTATATTATATATAAATATTATATTATAGTATATATATAATACTATATTATTATATTTAGTATAATAGTATATATATGTAGTATTTAGTATATATTATGCTGAGGTATACTTTATATATATTACACATAGGCACTCATAACACACTACACACACACACACACATTATATACTTATGTATATGACTTGATATTCTTTTACTAGGTTATTAATATAGGTAGCGTTTATAGATTATATAGCTCATATCTTAAAAATAAATAATGTAAACAATCGACTATTAAATTTAAATTTTTTTAACCATCTATTATATATATTTTAACATTACATTATGTTTATTTTATTCCAGTCCTCGATACAACATGAGCTCGCATTATGCATCTTTGTTATCTAGCAGTAGCATATATCCAGATCTAAGGATTTGTTGAAGCGAGAACAGCGTAACAGCAAACACAACAGTCCTTAAACAGACATATTCAATGTCTCTTGCGATAAGAGCCAGACACCACGTAAATTCCTTCTTATATTTTATTTCGTACATTGTTTTTGCATAGCATCAACTATCCTTTTAAAATTTCTAAGTGATTAATTTAATTTATTATTATTGTATATATTAATATACTATAACTATATATTCTTATTTACATATCAGCGTAATATTGTACTAGATATAGTTAATATATAATATACGCGCGAGTGTGCTGTCATAAACGTGTGAATATATAGTATTATTATATGTTTATTTTTATATATATATATAATTATTATGATACTGATATTTTATATTATATATAGTAATATATATATTTTAAAGTATATTTTATTTAGTTATATACTATATATATAGTATATACTTTTATATATATATTTATAGTTCTTATTATATATATTATCTATATATCATTATATATATAATATTTTTAATTATATCGGTATATTGTATATAATATTTATATATATTATATTATATCAATATATATTTTATAATAAGTAGCTATTTATATGTAGGTATACATGGTAGTATAGGTTATGTATATCATATATATTAATTTTTTATGTATAATATTTATTAGTATAGTATATAGAGTGATAATATATATAGGTTATATATATATAGCTATAATAGTATCATTTTACTTAGGAAGATCTTTGTGCGTCTCCTTACACGGTCCACAGCATTGTGTGATCGGTTGCATGTGTGATTCCCCATAGGTCATCCTTTTAAGCTTTTTTCCTATTGCCGTCGTTTTTTCAATTGACTGTTCTCATATTATATCTTTCTGGAACATTCTCCTAACTCTCGCATCGACATATTTCTCTCTTTCCATCTCATTCTTTCTCTCCCTCTCCTCTCGTCTCTCTCTCTCCAACATGCCAGATCTCTTCTCCCTCATCGTTCTCTCATTCTCTCTCTCTCTCCCCTGTACTTTTCCTCTTGAAAAAGAGGATATCCTTTCCCTTTTTTACCATCGACCGCCTCGGGGCCCTGCGGTGCCTTCTCCGACGATTCCTACATGGTTCTTCATTCCAATCTCACAACTCTTGTGGTCATCGGCGTGGCTGATGGGTAGCAAAGGCTAAAAACTGGTTATTGTTGATTTCGCCTTGAGTGACTGGAGGTCGTTTTCATTGTATTAGTGGACTCAATACCTTTTTTTCGAAATTAACCGCACTAAGGATGTGTCTGTCCGTGCACTTTGGTGATATATCTCATCTTCATGGCTTTGGCGTTGAAGTTGTGAGGTTTCGGTACACAGGGGGTGGAACAGGATTCGTGGATTTTTCCGTGAATTGCTTTTTTCGGAGGTCCGCATAACATTGCCCATTCCCTTACGGGAATAGGGGTTTGCAAGTTGTGTGGAGTCTTGGTTGTGGACTCTGACGTGAAGAAAGGTACTTACCCTTCCTTATAAATTATGATCGCTTTCGGTCAATCGGGGGAAAGGTTACTTTTTTATGTTTTTATTTGTTTTTATTGGTCTATATCTTCTGCTCGTCTTTCTATGGAGACGTAAGTCCTGTAGGTTTAATCTTCTACAAAATGGTTTGTAACATTATAATATTATTATTATATATACTATAGTATATATATATTATAATATATTATATATATATATAGTATAATAATATATCTATATTATATTATTATATATATATATTATATATTATAATATATAGTATATATTTATATTAGTATACTATATTATAGTATATATTTATAATATATACTTATATCTTAAATATTATGATATTATTATATATACTATATATTATTATATATATATTATTATAATATTATATATATTATATCTTATTTATATATATATATATATATTATTATTTATATATTATTAGTTATTATATATTATATATATTTCTATATTATATTTTATATATTTCATTATACATTTAATTTGTTGTTGAAATAAAGGCTTGCACAATTATCAATTGTGTGTCACAACTGATACTAGCCACCTGTCCTCTAACTCCTAGATTCAGTACAGTGTCTTCCGCTTATAATTCCCTCTTCTACACCTGAAAGTCTCTGCGTAATTTCAGCGATTATTCATCGCCTGTATCGTTCCTCGGAGACACCCGGTGCTCTAATCGGGTTTTGAGGCCAGATCCCGAAGTGTTGCACCTCCCTATTATTGCGCTGTCTTCAATCTCGATATCTCTGATTTATTTACTCCATATTTCTCTTGCCTTACCTTTGCCGGTAAATCTGTCCAGCGTGATTACAGCTTTTCATTTCTGTATTATTTTTTTAGGCTTTTATTGAGCATCTTTTCACTTACTTCTTTTCACAAACGGTGCTGTTACTGTGCGAGTGCACAGAGAAGAGAACATGTATCTTTAGCGAACACTGCACTTAAAAATAACTATTCAGACGTTGACAGAAGCAACTCCCTGTGCCATCAGTCAACGTTAATGAGACTGGTTTTATTGAATTTTGGAAATAAAAATTCCGCTGATCGTAATGATAATTTTCAGCTTTTTCTAAACAAATTTTTTTTTGTTTCTAAATTAATCATTAGAGATGGGGGGGGGGGGTGAAAAAATCCCTTAACAAACTACTTTTTTTATTTCATAATTATTATTAATTTTCTTTGTTTTTTAAGAATACTATAAAAATGGACACAAGTAAAAACGCAAATACAAATTTTTAATAGTTTTATAATGCTCATGATTGTTTTACAAAAAATATTTAATATATAGACTTATTTATGAAATGATACTTTTCTTTTAATCGCTTGACCATATAGGCGCTTGTGATAAAGCGTAATGTGAAATATTTTTCAAGGGTGGAAGGAGGTGCATACGTTTTTAAATGTTTTGAGTTCGCTTAATATATATATATACCTATATATATCTATATATATATATATATTAGTTAATATATATATATTATATTTATATATAGCTACTATTATATGTATATATATATATTGTATTATTATATATACTTGTATGTATATACAATTATTGTATATAGTATAATATTAGTATATATATAATATATATATATTATATATATATTAACTATTATATTAAAATATTATATATAAATTATAATATATATATATATATATATCTATATCTATATTGATAATATAACTATATAATATATATAGACTTTATGTAATTATAGTTACAAATGGGTTTAAGAAATCTTTTCATGTAAAGCGTACAAGAATTTCTTTATATAGTTAGCGGAGTGTTTGTTCACTGAACCCTGCTCAGTCAAAGTATACTATAGTCTACTAATAAGTAATAGAATTAAATATATATATATATATATTATATATGTATTTATAATATTATATAAGTATAATATATATATACTATATAATATATAATAAGTAATATAATATATCAGTGGTTGGGTGTCTAAATGGTACATTTTTCAACTAGAAATCAGTACAAGCTTCAACATGACTCTATGAATGTTAAAACACTCACACAGCACAACACACCTAGAATTTGTTCAGTACAAGTACAAAGGACAAGTACATGGTATCAAGTTAAAGGTAAAGTACACAGTAGAAGTGTAATTTTGAATAAACTTGGCATATATATATATATATATATCATAATATTATATAATATTATCTATATTATATATATTATTATATATATATAGTAACGTAGATATAGTATATAATGACTGTATAGTATATATATAAGACTAGTTATATATAGTATACTAGCGGGGAGGGGTATATAGCTAGTATTTAAGTAGGTATATTATTTTTATTACTATACATATATTATATATATATATGATTTATTTTTTATTAATTTTCATTACAATCTAGTAATCGTTTTATTTATTATTAAATTCTCTGATTTGAGATTTTGAATTATATTTTCAATATGTTAATTATATTTAATTTCTTTGGCTTAGTACTTGTCGTGTATAAATTATTCTGCAACAGTTTTTTAAGCATTATATTCTGTCTACTATAAATAATCTAAATAAATATCATTGGTATCAAAATTAATTTCGCTTCAGACAATTGTCCTTACTAAAAAAACTACTGCAAAAAGGTGAATGCAATCAATTAACTATTACTAACGACCATACTTATCTCCCCAAACTTAGAGCAAGGGTGCAGTTAACATATACCGTAGGAAACTATAAAATTTAGTAGAAGATATGAGCATCAGAATATTAAAGCCATCCTTATCGCCCATTTATACTCTATTCAGTGAGAACTCGTTCTAAGTTCAGAAAAATCCACCAGATTGATTCTTCTGGTAACGGCGATGAACCTCAACTATTGACCTTCATCTCAAATGTGAATTCGGGTTAATTCCTTGACCTCAGATGGGTCTGTATCTCCAACCATAGTATCGATGTAACAAGAACCGAACCATTCACTCCTGTTATGGCACTTTCTTCTCGCCTCTGCGAAACTCACATTCTTCTTCAGTCATTCCTTTTCTGACTCATTCCAGTTTTTTTTCTTGGGTGAGCTGATCGATAAAGCGAGAGAGAGAGAAGAGAGATGGGAAAGAGGAAAGGAGAGAGAGATGAAGAAGAGAATTCGTTCGTTACCTATTTCTGCCGGTTTTTCTATTTTCACACAGCCCTTACACTATACTTACTCAATCGTTTAAGCACGACCTGTCTTCATCCATTTATCTTTCCTACAGATCTTAATACATCAAATATGCTAATTATTAATTCTCTTTACCCTTTAATCTTGTACTAACTTATTTTCATTCAATTTTAATTACTAATTTTATTTTCATTCTTCTCGTCATGTTAATTTTATTTTTTTCAATCTTATTTTATATAAGTAGACTTTTTGTATCTTTTTTAACATCATTTTAAATTTTAGATCTATACCTTATTTCTCAGAATAGTTTTCCCTATCTAATCTTATATTGTTTCATTAACTAACGGTGACAACATAGCCCTCATTGTAAGACCCTAAGAGCCTGCACTCAACACTTAGTCTCTTTACATACACGCAAGCGGATTTAACTGCACAGCCGACTTAATGCAAAAGTGTTAATGCCATCTGCTACTAAAAGCTCTGCAATTCATTCTTTCCGTTCTTCATTCACATATAATCGTGCGTAGTAACAATTTTGTAAATTCAGTGACCTTTTCTTTCCTCCAGTTCTGATACTCACCACTGCATTAACATAACTTTCACACTTGAGGTTATTCTCATCTAACTAACAATAACTATTACATTCTTATCTAACGATTTGATCTTTTCAATAAAACCTTTCTTTACACACCTTCTATTCCTAATAATCTCTCCTTTACTAGTCCTCTTTTCAAACTCTCTTCAATTCGCCACATAAAAATCAAATTCTCCTCATAAATATACATTTACCATACTCTCAATCCATTCTCCATTCCATTCTAATCATCTTATCCTTTGTTCCTTATTCCTACCTTTACTTTTCATAACCCTTTCATTCACATATTACAGATTGGTATTTGCCAGCGATAGACTACCCACATCTCCTGTCTCACTCTGGCTTATTAATATTCAAAACACTTAATCACTCTTCGACTCTATTTATTCTTACAGCACCTTCACTATCGGGTCATGAGCACAGTACTTTATCTGAAGTCTCTATTTCAAGAGCTCCACCCACGGCGACACCTTATATGGCTCTATCTAACACGGGGTCCATAATTGCCATATTCACATTCTATTTTGGATGCTGTTGCATGGAATCCATAAATAATAAATACATTTTTTTATTCTTCTCTTCCCTCATTATCCCAATTCATTTGTTTTCAAGTACAGATTTTGATCCCCGCAATGCCTCTAATTCCACTTCTAGCGCACCTTATTCTTTCACAAATTAGTTCTTCAAGTCTATTCTGAACGACATGTCTTTTCGATCAAAAAAATAGAACATATATCTCCCTAACGCACTTCATAAACTAATGACCTCTAATAGATATTTTACAGTTATTCTTTTTCCCTCTACCCTTTTTGATAATGCTGAATATTGTGGGGGTCGCGACCTCCTCCTAATCCCTCGGGAACTACATATCCGGCTCCTATGACGATTTTTGTTATAGCCAACTTCCAAATCCAATTAATCACCATTTCGCCTATTTATTATTGTAATAATATATATATATATAGGTAGTATAGTTATTATATATTTATAGGTATATATTTATATATTTATTATATATTTTACGGATATATATATATTTATACCTATAATATATATATATATATATGTATTATATATATATATATTATATATGAGTATATATATATAGGGTATAGTATAGTATTATATATATATATAATATATAATGTATATATATATATATAAATTATATATAGTATATTATATTATAGTATTATATATATTATATATATATATATATATATATATAATGTATATAGTATATAACTATTTATATATATATATATTTATATAATATTATATATAATATTTATATAATAGTATTATATATATATATAATATGATATTCAATATATATATATATAGTATATATATATAGGTAATATCAGGCCCTATATAATATGGTTGTGTGAGGTGAATTGAAGAGAGCTTGAGAGGATTGGTAGAAAGATTTGGAGTGTGTAAAAGGATGGGTTTTGTGAAAGTAAACGTAGATAAGCAGTAAGGTTATGGTTATGAGTGGGCAGTCCTCGGTGTGAAAGTTATGCTAGATGGTGAAAGCTGGAACAGGTGAGATACAGTTTAAATATTTTAGGATCATTTTTAGTAAGAAATATAGCTATAAATATAGCGCTATTAATTAATATATAGTATATATAAATAATATACTAGCTCGTGATTAAGAATAATGATTTATCTAATATATGTAAATATCCATTCAAGTAAGCATTCTCGCTCATAAAAAAATTAATATTAATTGATACTATTATAAATATATCTATATATTCTGTATGTGTGTGTTGGACGAAATAAGGGACGGATATTGCACAAGAGTGTATGTAGGTATATGTTGTGATTGCAGGAAGGTAGGTTTTTGCAATATAATTTAATCTCTGTGGATTAAGGGTACTAATTCTTAGTGCGCTGTTCTTGTGTGATTGGTAAGTTTACTTTATCCTTGTGTTATTTAATAGTAGATTAAGACTTTGTACTAGAGAAAAATAAGAGTATAATCTTATTATGTACATAATGTGTTCAGATGACAATCTTAAGGCGTAGTAAGGATAGTGAGAAGATTGGATGATAAGTACTGAGATGATGGGTCATACTAGAGAAACATAGTTCTAAGGGCAAATTACTAAAAATAGAAGCTGTAAAAGATTAATATAAAGTTTTCAAGTAATAGTTTGTCTAGTGGAGAGATTATGGATGATAGTCGGTTGGATATAAGCTGATGTATAATTTGGTAGAGATAGCGTTGGGAATCAGCTTGGACTGATGTTAAGATAGAAGAAAATAGTCGGATTGATGTAACAGGCATAGAGGTAAGGCAGATAACAAAGTGCATAATAGGAGTAGTGTATGCAGTTATTGTAGAAGGGTGATATGGTTGTGGCCTCACCTGGGGCTAATTGGATGGAACCACATTGGCGAGATTATATGCATAGTGACGGTCCGTTCCACGGTGACATAAGGCGGATTGAAGCTTCTAGGGTGGATTTTCTGTGCGGCGAGTTCCACTAGATAGGTCACTATAAGTGGAGGGAAAATGAATTCTTCTTCTGTAACTTGCTGTGTTTCCATAACTTGATGCTTCTAAACTCTCAATGTTCTTTTCATGTTTCTGCGTAACTATGCTTTATTGACGCTCACTTATTCCCAGTTCCGTGGGATTAAAAAAAGTTGGTGTGACTCTGTATATAATAAACGTAATGCATTATATATTTATAATTATACCATTTATAGTAAATATATCACATTAATAATAAGCTAGTTAAATTTATAGTATAATTCTATAATTCAGAATATTATATATTATATCATCTATATAGACATTACCTTAAGGGATCTAGTATATGATATATACTTTTTTAGGTAATAATGAGCATATTTTTTTTACACTCATTTGAATGGAATTTATTTAGAAAACATTTCATTTTCCAAAATACATTGATATTAAATTCACGTAGAAAGTGAGTACACTTTATAGAAATAACATTAAAATATATTGGAAGGTTTTTAAAAGAAGTGTCTCTACCATGCCAATTGTACTAAGTAACTAAAAGCACTAATAACTAATTACATAACCAGGTCTCAATGAAGACAGATTACAAGTATATAGTACAGTGCTTTATGAAACATGACAGTAACTATTCAAGTCGTAGTAGCAGGTAATACATTCTTCAAAAAAGGTAATTAAGTACAAGTACACAAACGTAAAGATGAATTGTATATCTGACATTCGTTGATTATATATATCTATATACTATGTCCCAGCATTTGATTTTTTTGCTTTTCTATGTATACTATTAATATTATTATTTACTATATTATATATATTCTTTCTTTTATACTTATAAGCATGTATATATATTAATACCCGTTAAATTAATCAGTTAGATTGATTGTAGTTACTTAATTTATATAATATCAGGTCTTGTTAATAAATGACTACATGTATATACCCCATTAGTTATTATATATCTTGACTATTTAATCTATAATGATAACCTTCTAGTCATTGCTAGGTTGTACTCTTATGAGTTGTTGCAGTACCATAGTTATTTTTATCACTTACTCTGTAATCTTTCATTTCTACGAGCTAATTTTACACTAGTGTTGAGAGCTATCACACGTCAAACCTATTTCGCAAGAACGTGATAGAATATCAGCTCTGAGTTCTAATTATTGCCTATTTGTTCTTACTTATTCCTGCGAAGTCATGTCTATAATTACTTCAATGATGTTATGATCATACTGTGTGTGAATCCTATTCCTGTCTAGGTACGATCATCATTTTTATTTCTATCTCTAACTCTATCGAGTCTATTGAGATGAGTAACATTTTCTATTATCTCACAGATGAGCGTCTTTCTGCTATAAGCAACTCTGGGAATTCTTTGTAAGACTTGTCAGCGCTAGCATATACAATAAGTTATGGTCCGTTTACATGCATTAGCTTAGTTGCTTTCAGTCTATCTTTACAATGTAATTTTCTTCTTTTCTTTAATCTTACATTTATCTATGATTTCTTTCCAATCTACTCCAGCTGTTGTTGGATTATGGTAGGATTTTTCTATGCTTCCTTTACCTGTCAAATATTTGAAATTCTGCAAGGTTCTGTCTTTAGTTAATACTCTTAATTCTTTCTCTTCATCGCCTCATACTACCAGAGGTATTCTTCATATCCCGTATTAATTTGCAAATCTAGCTTCTATTCTGCTTCATAGTTGTGTTTCGACCCTCTTTTCTCGATTGTAGGTGTGTGATTTCTGGATATTATTTTCAGGTGGATCGTTCTCAAACTTGTTGAAAGTTCTCTTCATAACAAGCTATACTTCCCATAGGCTTATTTTCCTGTAGAAGTCCAAGGAGATCATTCTATTCTCTACATTTTCTCCGGGATGTTTCTTCGCTTCTTTATGTTTGGGAAAATGAACTTCTGAGGTCTTAATATAAACAAAAAATTGTCTTGGGAATCTCTATATTGCAATCACTGTGCTAGGTGTCGACCTGTATAGATATAACTTCAGGTCACGTTATATTATCGATGTCCCCCATCATCTTTGTTTCTGTTCTTCCTGCAGTTATTTCCATACTAATGCAGGGTTCATCCTTCCTTGCTTGAGTCTATATCGCTCTATTTCTATGATGATAGTTTTTTCTGGTGTTACCACTTTTCTTTTGGATATGTATGCGGTGTCAAAATGTACAAAATTTCTTATAATTTATTATGTTTTCTTACTTTCTATAATATTTAATCTTTGATCAAAGATGTTTTGTTGTTTTATTAATTCTTTGTTGTATGCACTCTAACGGCATGATATTTTGCTGGATATAATCCAACTTGTTTATCCAACACCAATATTGCTTGATATTCTTGCTGCTCGTCGTACATATTTGTGGTATAGCAGTTGTATATGTCTACATGTAATTTACTTCTTTGTAGTATGTTTTTTTTCATTTCAGGTCCATACCAGTTATTTGCGTGTTGCTTTCTTTCTTTTATAAACCATCCTTTGGTTATGTGGACAATCTTTTCTTCTCTGTGCTTATCCGTTGAATTTAATCTTCCTCACTTTTAAAAAGTTTGTTTCTGTGTCTTACTTTATCCTGTGCTTGCCTGCGTAAATACTATCGTTATGCAGGTGCAAAATTGGGTTTGCACTTCTTTTTCTTTCATTTTTCTGTAAATTTATTTTTATTTTCACCCCATTTCATTAATTAGGGCTTTCTAACCAGGAGCCTGTTAGTGAAAGTAGAACAAACATAAGGGGTTCAGAAAATTATGAAGTAATAATTACCGTCTCAATTTCCAGCTTATCAATGTTTAAATCAGGCATATGGCTGGGTTAAAGAATTCTAAATTAACATTTATACACTTCACTGATCTATATTATCTCTTTCTATCTCATTTCTTTCTTGTTTATAACTTCATTTGACCCCATACAATCGTTTCCCTCAACTACCTACCCATTGGAAACAAATTCTCTATTCAGATTATTTATTTTATTGCAAATCTTAAAATTAAGAAACTGATAAATAAAGTTATTTTTGCTTTAATTTTATTTATTAATATTTCTATGAGTTTATTTTAAAATTTTATTCTTATTTATTTGAGTTTATCTTATATTTATCTCTTTATTTTTATTATTATATTATTTATAGTCGACACTGAATATTTTTTATATTTAACAAATATCTATTTTTATAAATATTAGTTTTATCAAATACAATATTATTATTTTTATTGCTTTCTTTTAACATTTAAATTTGAACATTGTAAGTCAAATATTTGGATTTTGAAACTCTTTTATGTCTTAGTTTAGATAATTGCAGATCCACTCAGCACGCATAATATCTAGGTCAGTAATCCGCGATGCTGGTAATGAGGTATTAATAAGGAACACGAATATCTCGCAGATGCTGATGGAAGATTTCGAATCTTACCTCTGATATCATTATTATATATTATATATATTATATATATATAAGTATATTATATATTATATATAATATATTATATAATAATATTAATATATATACTTTATCTATTCTTATATATAATATATATTTATATATATATTATAATCCTATAATATATATATATAATATTAATTATATCGTATATATATATTAGTTATATAAGTATATATATATTTATAATATATATATTATATATAGTTACTTATATTGTATATACTATATACTATATATAATTCTAAAATTTATACTTTTATTAAATTATTACTTATATTTGTTATAGATATGTAGTAGAATTGATCAAATACGGAGACGAACTACTCACAACCTTTTGAATGGAGGAGATCAGTACAAAAAGATACTAAACATCACTCTCTTCTGTCAAATACACATATATTATATATTTATTATATATTATACTATATATATAAATATTTAATATATATATAGGTATAGTATATACATATATAATATAATATAGTTATGTATATATAATTTAATAATATTATATACTATATATAAATATATATATATCTATATATATATATATATATACTACTACATATATACTTATAGTATATCATTATATCTATATTATTTTATAGACTACGTACTATATGTATTACTATTTGATTTATTTTAAGAGAGTGCTATTACTTATATCTTATATATATAGTATTACTACTAAACCAATTTTAAGGACTGTAGTTATGATAGTAGATTTATAAACAAAACACAACAAAGATATTTAATTGTTAATATAATGTATATATATTAATACTTTATATAGTATATGACATATGAACTTTATTATTCGGGCTATATTATAATATTATATTTTATATTATATTAATCGTATAACCTAGTAGTGATATAGCTTATATGCTTAATGGATCTATATATATATCTATTAGTATATATATATAATACTTAACACAATTTTGATTGTATACGGTAATTAGGAACTAGTATAGCATTTTGATAAATAAAAATATTATATAGTATATATATACAAGAAAATAAATAATTATTAACAGTAAGAATCAAATAAATTTTATAATAAATAAAATATAATTATACTATACTCATTATGATATATAGCTATACTATATCTATTTATACTACTTATATAATACTCTATTTAATTTTAAAGGTTTATATTCCGCGTTAATGAGAAACTGTGGCCTGCGTGAACACTAAAGTATTAATAAATAATTCCATCAACATACATATCTCCGATAATTGTGATTGCAATGATCAATGCTTTGCAAATATTAACTTTAAAGGATCTTGGAAAAATTACTGGTAAGTATGCAATTCTTGATTGCATGCCATATTTGTCAATCGAAATTTATGATTGATAAAATAACAACAAATATTTCTCTCCTCAAAAAAGTACATTTACCATACAAGGATATTACCATGCGATCCCTCTATTCCACTGGACTTTTCGTATTGGGAGTTTTCTATAACACCACTTTATGTACTTCTAATTTAGTATCTCTTGGTCGACTGATTTTAATTGTGACGGAACTTTAAGAGCTATTATAGAGTTTTTATTTGCTATGCCTTTATTAAGTTTAAATCTCTGTGAAGATATGCTTTATCTTCTTATATATGGTCCATACAAAGGAAGACAACATCCATGCACATAACGTAGTAATCCATACACACATTTAGGACAATGCATCATTCTTATAATATATAATTTCTACTGATTCGTCTAAAGCTGTTTATAAGATACCTGATATATTATTTCTTACTAATTTATACATATCCTGTAAAGATTATTATTATTATATATTAAATAATATATATATATATATATATATATATATAGTATATATATTATATAAAGATATATATATATATTCCATACGCTGCAAAACGAAATGCTCTCTAGCATTAAATATATACATTTCGTTCGCTAGATCTTATATATATATTATATATATATCTATATCATAATATACTATATTATATATATATATACTATATATATATTATATTATATATATAATAATATATAATATAAGATAGTAGTATAATTTTTAATAATAATAGGGTAGTTAAAAACTTCATTACTATAGTATATTTATATATTTATAGTTATAAGAATAGAATATAATATAATATTATAAGATAGTGCTTATATATATATATATATAGTATATTTATATATTAATATATATATATTATATTTATAGTATATATACTATTATATTATTATAACCTACTATTATATAGGGGTGTATATATTATGTAATATGAAATATTAGTTATAATATTTAATATATATATGACTAATGTATATATATGAGTTATTTATAATATATTTTATAATTTGTATAGTTGTAGCGTGTGGTCGTTTAGTTCTTATAAGTTCAATTTTAGTCATATATATATATTTATTTGGAGCCTTATATATATAATATCGGTGAGTCTATGGTTCAGCTAGTATGGTATGGTGATATTATTTAGATGATTTTAACTAGTTTTAATTAATATATATTTAGTAAAATTCTTATGAGATGTTTGTTTGTTTATATATTTTATTGATACTAGTTATATATATATATATATACTAGTAATATATATTAATTATTATATTCATACTATAATTATATTATAATATATTATATCTACCCATAATGTATAAATATAGTATTATATATATATATGTATATATATAGTAGTAGTATATATATAAGTATACTATAATATTTAATATATATCTATATTAATTATACTTGTAGTACAATATACTCTATATATAATATATATGTTATATATTTTATATATATATATATGTATATATGTATATATTATATTAGTATTATATATATTATATATATATATATAGGTTTAAATTATATTACTCAAAGGTTTTAAAATAATAAATTTAATAAATATATATATTATAATATATGTTATATTTATATATATATATATATATACTATATATTATTAGGTATATATATATACTATAGTTATAATAATATTATATAGTATACGTAATATATATATATCAGGCCGTATTATAATGATAGTCGGTTATATATATATATATACTAATAAATAGCGTAGGTAATACGTATGTTTACAGCAGCATATATTATACTACTGTAATATATATAAATATATATATATTATATATATAATACTATATTATAATATATATTATTATATTATATATATATATAATATATATATATATATATAAATAATTATATATTATATATTATATATATATGTTATTATATATTATATTAAGATATAGTTTATACCATTTATATGATATATAGTTATGTATATAGTATATTAAGTATATATATAGTATTCGGATAAGCTAGGAAAAAGCTTAGAGAGTATGGAAGGAATTATGAGTGTAGGGGGTAGATTAAAAGAAGGCAATAGATTAAAGTATGTATGAGAAATGCAGTTGTATTGTTTAAGAACTAGTGCGAGAACAAAAGATGGTTGAGTGAACAGGATGTCAGTACTAACAATTTCGGCTTCCTCATCATTTTGTAATATATTTATGATTTACCCGTGGTGATAAGGAAAGTGAGGGGAGAGACTGGGAAAATTTGAAGGGAACATATGGCTATGCGGCGATCTGGCAATGTTTGGAGCGATAGAGAGGAGACGAATTCGAGAGGTGCTGGAGTTGTTTTGCGGAGAGTTATTAGAGAAGGCAGGGATGTAGGATGACGTTACGAAATTCTTAGAGATATGTTGCAACAAATACCGGAGGAAATTGAGGGGAGGGTGATGAAGATGGTGTTGAGTAGTGGAGGAGATGAGCGGTAATACCTCAATTATCCTTGGAGGATGTTTTAACAGAAGGAAAGGAAGTGGAGGAGAGATTCCGCGAAGAATGGAAAAGTATGGATTGAGTTATGAAAAGTTGTTATACCTCATATATGAAAAGATAAAAACAGCATCGGATAGAGGTGTAAAAGATGATTTTAATCAGTATAGCTGACTCCGAACGACTGCTGTAAAGGAGCGGAAAACATTGACAAGCAAACGAGAAGAGAGGAGAGTAGAATACAAGCGGCGAGATAAGGGTGAATTAAGGAACTATGATAAGGAAAGAGTAAGGAGAGACAGAAATGAAAGGAATGAGTTGTAATTAGAGAAGCATATGGGTGAAGAAAGATGATACTGAACGATGGATGTGGGGGATTGAAATGGTGGGGACATCTGGAGAGGATGGAGCAGGGGAAAGAATGCCGAAAAGAAGATGTAATGGACACTCAGAGGAGAAGACCAAGGGAAAACCGGAAGAAGATAATGGCGGAGTCGGTGGTAAGGATCCCTTAGAAAGATGGTTAGCTACTCAAAATTTAATGAGAGTGCTGGAAAGAGGAAAGGAATAGTGCATTTTAGAGGATGTCTGGAGAAAAACGCTTGCGCGGCTGACAGGATGAAGAATCCTTGGCTGGGAGTAAGCAAAAAGAAAAGGAAAGAGATATTAATATAATTATAATATATGATATAATATAATATTCTTTTTTATTATACCGTATATTATTTATATGTAATCATATATAATTACAATATTACTATATTATTATATGTTATATAGATTCCCTGTTTATATATATTATAGTTATATATATATAATATATATAACGTATTATATAAGTGACATATATGTTCACTCTTCGCAGCCTGGGTTATGAACGATGTCAACAGCATCAAGACGCTGGTAATTGTATAGACTATAATGTAGCACGCCATCTGAGTCCCTCTCGCGAGAATAGAACAGAAAGGACGCAGCGCTATTATCTCTATGGTTGTAACTACAAGATTCGTGGGAAACGGTAAATTTTTTTCCTTACTCCGGTTTCGGCTCTATTTCATTTCTAAAATTGTCCCGGTTCGAGTCTTCGTTCTCAGGACTCATTAATGAACAATATAGTAATGTCGCGTCCTTGCGCCTAGGAATTATATTATTTGCAATATTTTTCTTATTTTATAACAGATTTTACTTAAAAAATTTTTTTTTCCAAGGCTCCAAGGCTCCAAGGCTCCAAGCTCCAAGGCTCCATATCTTTCGAGCTCCGCAGTTCATTCAATTAAGCTCAGCAATCCAAGGAGATTTCGTCCATCACTTTGAAATGGTTTGAGATTTGGTTAGTTACTGCGGTCACGTAATTATTTAGCACCCCAACAGAATGTTATATGACGCCATTAGGGATCGAGAATCTACTCTTTAAATATTGCCACACAACACAACACATGACACACACGCATTAATCAACACACACACACACACACACCATATATAGTATGTATTATATATACTAACATTATATATTTCGTAATAATACTATTAATATATATATATACTAATATTATATATATATATTATGACATATTATTATTTATAATTATATTATGTATATATAGATATAGTATATATATATATATATATATTTATTACCTTATCATAATTAATATAGTATATCTAATATATATATATATATTATATATATTATATATATTTATAGTATATATACATATATTGGGATTTATTTATAAATAATTAGTAATTTGAGTGATTTGAAGAGGTATTATAAACTTATGCTCTCCAATACTTAAGACAGTCATATAATGTGGATTAATTAATGTGTCATTTTTGTTAAAAATTGGAATATATTGCTAAATATTCTTAAATAAATTCTAATTCCACCAAGTAATTAAGATTTTTATTTTTGTGGGTCGATAATTGAATAGGATATGCTTATTTCCTGTATTGGATATTAGTTTAATTTTGAAAATTATTTGGTTCAATTTTTAGTTTATTTGAATATTAAATTTTGGTTGTTTATTTTTAATTTGAAGATTATCATAATTTGAAGGTTAGTTTGATATAATATTATTTTCGTGGTTATTAATTTATTTGGTGATTTTAGTTTATTTCAACATTATTTTGGTATTGTTTTTCCTTATTTGAAGTTATTTTTAATACTTGAGGATATAATTTATTAGTTTATAATGTATTATTTATTAATTTATTTAGTCAATTAATTATTTTATATTAACATACCAACATTTAAAAATAATTAATAATTTATAAAGTAGGGAATTTTCTATTGAAATGTATCTGAAATGTCAAACAAGTATATATAAAATCCTTATAGAGATTCTTTTTTGTATGGCACTGAACCAATCTTTTATATTAATTTTATGAATGCTAATAACGAAGTATGATAGATAACAAATATTCCTGTCTTGCACTTTATTATGGTAAGTGATGATATTTGCATGTATGTTTGTAATGATATGTAACTGTTATAATGTTTATGTTTGTATGTATGTAGGTATGTATGTAAATTGTATATTTATAATGTATTAAGTTTGGAAACCAGTATAAGATTTGCTCAATCACTTTTAAATAGTAGAAAACCAAGTTATAAATATTAACTATGTAATGTAAAAATTAGTGATTTTTTTTGTTCCATGGGTGTATCACTATCAATATTCATGATTCCTTCATTAGGATCTAAAGAACTGTCAGAAGATGAGCTGTCAGGAATTAAGAATTTGCCAAAATCTCCAAGGGATATTACTTCCGGATTCCTCGATACTTTTGATTCGTGATAATTAATAATTTCAAATTTTGATTCTAACAAAATTACTTTTTCTAATTCGAACGCAGATTTTTATTTATTAATTAGTTTATTATTCATTATTATATTATTATATTATTATTATTATTATTATTATTATTATTATATTCTTATGTTATTATTATTATTATTATTATTATTATTATTATTATTATTTTTAAAGACAAGTTAAGTTTTAAATAAGTCAATAATTTTAAATTGTATTTCGCAGATAGATTTTAAGTGAATAAAATTTATGAATGAACAAATGAATGAAACTTTAATTTAATTTATTACATTATACATCATCCTTTATTATATTTTAATGAATTAATTTATTTCAATAAATTTTAATTCATACCGTTTTATTTATATAATCAATTTTATTTAATAATATTTATTGTGTGTGTATGTGTAATTATATTTTATTGATTTGTTTTTTTATTCTCAATTTTGTATTTCTAATATGTATTTTACTTTTATAATCTAAAATTATGAACTATATTTAATTCTTGTATTTTGATTAAAGAATGTATGTTTGAAGATAGATTTTTTTTAATTATGATAAATATATAATATATATATAATACTATATATATATATATATATATATATATATATATATATATATAATATTATATATATATATTTATTATATATATCTAATTTATTTTATATATATGGGTAGTCATTTTAAAGTTAATCTTTATTATTACTGATTATTGTACTTTTGTTACATAGGCTCTGAGAAGATGGATGTTTTACGAAAATTGTAGAGAACAAGTCTTGTAGGTATCGCTATATCTTTCCGTTGATATATTATATATTAATATTTATATTAATATAATATATATTAATATTCTTATTCTTATTAATTATATATATTCATTATAATATTATATATATATAAAAAATGATATATATATAATATTTATATACATCTTAATATATATAATATTTATTATGATCTATTTAATTATATAATAATATTTAATTATAATAAAATTCTGTAATTTATAATCTATGCTATGATTTTTTTTTATATATTATAATTAATTAATATATAATTATATTATCTAATTAAAGTTTAATATATTAGTATATAATATGTAAAAATATATATATATAATACTACTTGTATAATATTATTTATTTAGTTATATATATATTTATATATATAATATATATTTAATTATATATATATTAATATAATTTTATTATAATATTATTATATTAATATTTATTATATATTTAATATATATAATTAATTAATATATATATATCAATTATTATATATTTATATATAATATATATATACTATCCTACATCTAATTATCATTATTATTACTAGCATAATATATATTATATATATATATATAATTATCTTTATTATATATATAATATTATATCTATATATTTCCCTTAATATTTATATATATATATATATTAATATACCTATTTCATTCATATATAACTACAACATATATATATTAAAGTATATTGTAATTATGATATTAATTACTATTATTTACATTAAATATTTTAATTAATATTAGTAAAGTTTATTTAATTATTAATTTATCTTTTATTATCTATTTATATATTAAAATGAAAGGAATGATAAAATTATAAATAAAATGTAGTAATATATATATAAATTTGAAATAATATATATAATAATGAAATGATATTATAAATATTATATATCTACTAATTGATAAGTACTAAATATATATATTAACAATATATATATGTATATTTTATAGTAAGATAATAAAATATATAATAACAATAAACCAAATCATCCCTATATATATATATATATATATACATATACGTATTATATATACAATATTATATATGATACTATGACTATTATGAGTTGCAAATTTACTCTTTACTATAATTATATTGTTTTTATATATAGTATTATTTAAATTACATTAATCACTGCTTATATTATTAAATAAAAATATAAATAGATATATATATCACATCAACATATGACTGATACTGTTTAATTAAAAATCAAATATATCTATATAGCCTATAATACGTATATATTACCTATAATTAACGTAGAAGAGGGTCAGGCACTACTCAATTTCAGCTTATTAACCGTATATCTGAGTTAATAGTAACCGTTCACCTAAGCCAAGGAATAACCTATATTATATACTTCTTAAATATCTATGTTTGGTGCTTGTATAGATGTGTTGATGATTTGTGTGTTGTGCTGTTGTCGGAGTTGTAGCGTGTGAGTGCTCATCATCCCTAAGTAACAGTAGCTCTTCCTACGAATCCTTCATTACGACTCACAGTTCATGAAATTTCGGTTCATAAATAAGTATATCCTCACATTTATTATATAAAAGCAAATATAAATAGTAATGGTAAAAAATTAGATAAATACACTGCGTGTGAAACTATAAGATCTTCATTATTATTAGATTCTAAAATTCAATGCCTGTTATGGCTGGCATTCGCTGGTGGTAATGATTACATGTATTTCATTATTTTTTAATGTATTGTTTATTATTATATTATTTGCATTATTATTTTATTATTATTTTAGATAATATAAATATTTTAATTATTAACTATTATTTATTATTATTACATATATTATTATGTATATATTATTTTGATTATTATTATTATTTTCTATCTATTATTTGTATGACTAAGTGTAAGTTTCATATTTTTCATTGTATTAAGTTGTTATTATTATAGTCATTTATTTATTATATTGATTATTATTTTTTATTATTATTCATTAATATTATTAATTCATTCATTAAATATTACATTATTGATTAGTGTATTTTATTACTATTCATAGTTGTTAATTATGATGCCATAACTTCATTATATTTTTATTATCTAATATAATGATTTTAGTTCTATCAGACGTATACAATGTTTACTATTATTCACGTTAATTTTTCTGTGTTTTATTTTTAGTATTATTATATTGTTCAATTATTAAAATTAATAATCCACAGTTATTCAATTATAGGATAATTGATTAGATGATTCATTGCATTTTATTATTGAAATTGATTATTATATATATTTATTTTTAGTTATCTGTTGATATAATCCTTTTTAAGTACCATTACGAAAGAATAGTGCCCTGGGTATTATTAGTTATCATGTTAAGTTTTTCACTCACTAATTATATGTATTCACTTAGGAGTGCGTTAATTAGTTATTATAATTGGTTGTTTATTATTATTATTATTATTATTGTTTATTATTATTATTTTGATTATCTCATTTTTATTTTATCTACTTTAACAACCCAGTTTTTTATCAAATTTTTTCAACCGTGTAAATTAGGTACTTGGGGTTGTTTATAGGTACAGATGTTAGCCGTTTATAAAACTCTGTAGTGTATTTGTTTGTGCTGCAATGATCTTCGTAAAGCTTCGCGTTCCCAAATTAGGTTACGCCTTATTTTCTCATCTATTTGAAAACTTTAGTTTGTAATGAATTGATAATATGTAAATAAATAAATTACAAGCAAAATTATTCGAGAAAAAAAAAATATGTTTTGATGTTTTTGATTAGATTTATTATTATTCATATGCTTATATTATTATTATTTATATATTTATTTTCACTTATTAAATAATATATATTATATTTTATTATTGGGTAACAATTATTTATTATTATATTTTCTTTATATTATTAAGATTTTAGTTTTATCTTCATTTTCTATTCTTTGCTTGTTCTTGACCATGGATATACTCCATATATTCTATTTATTAATCTATTACTATATTTATTTATATTATTTTGTATGTATGCTATCTGGATATATTCAATTCGTCATTTGCAGATTTTTTTGTGATTGTTTATTGGGCCTCATGTGAATTTCTCTATTGGGAGATTTTATTACTTGATGTATTATTTGGATTGGCATTTTAGTTTTATTGTTTGTAATGACTTTGTAGATGGTCTTTGGGATGGAGCAAAATTATTGACAAGCCTTTGAGTCTCCGTCTTCCATTGATTATGTTCTTGGTTTGTTCATCATAACAATTATCAAACATATGACACAATTCAAACATTCTTGTAATAAGAGATTAGTGTAGAATTTTTTCCTTTGAA
>JABUQX010018155.1:0-40000 GCA_015478945.1 Trachelipus rathkii
TTATATTTAATATAATATATTTAAGTAATATATATTATAATACAACATATATTATTATTATATATATATTATATATATATTATATACTTATTATGTATTATATATATAATATTAATATATTTATATTAATATATATAATTTATAATATATATATAATATATTAATATATAAATAATTAATAAATAGTATATAATATAATAATATAATAATATTTATAATATATAAATAATGTATTATAATTAAATATATATATATATATATATATATATATGTGTACTTATAAATTATTATACCATTTTTAAAATTGTTAACATATTTTATTAATTTATATTAATAATATCATATATACTACTATATATATATATATTATATAATATATAGTAGTATATATATATATATATAATAATTATATAATTATATATTAATATTATATATTTATTATATAGTATATATATATATTATGATATATAAATTAATATATTTATAGTATAAGTATAATACTATTTTATATTATTTAATTTATATATAAGTATTTTATATTAGATATTATTTTTTCACTATATATATATATCCTAGATAGACTTATCGTCACCTAGTCGTTGGGTTATCGAAACATTAATTTCTTTATCATGGCTCAGAAACTCTTAGACTCTAAGAGGCCATTTTAGAAAAGCCATTTTCTTTATCGCAATTGAGTATTCCGATGCTAGTCCTATGGTTAATATCTGTAACTCAATAATAGGATAATAAAGGTGTTTATCCGGTGCAACTCTTTATATACTGTAGTATAAGACTAGTAAATTGTACGTTACTTTTCATTAGGTACTTCTCCAAACTCGTTTCATACTACTAATTATAGACGTACTTCTACATGCAGAGAGTTACTCCAGAGACTTGTTCTATAGCGCATAAGATTAACACTTTAGAGTCCAAGAGTTAAATACAATAAAGCAAAAGGAAGAAGGTGAGAGGTTTACAGGAAAATACATGAAGTATGAACAAATACTAAAATAATATTTTCACTAGTTTTGCGGAAACAAATGTAATATATAATATATATAATATATATTAATGCATATAAAGTTATCTTAATTTTATATATATAAACAGTTAATTACCATTTAATAAATTTATTAACAAAGATTTAACTAAATATCATAATTATAATAATAAATGTATATAATAAATATAATATAATAATATAAATTAATCAATAATCTAATACTCCATTTTTATACTTAAATAGAGAAATAATAAATTATAATAATAATAATAATAATAATTAGATATAATCTAGAATTATAATATAATTAAATCTACAATAAAATCAAAATGAGACCTCTATAAATATAACTTATATCATTTGATTATAGTTTCTTAATAAATATCTTCTAGAAAACGTGTAGCTGATATAGAATTCACGACTCATACTCAGTGACTTACTCCCTTCTTAGTCACTCGAGATTTTTTTATACACTAGATATCATTATCACGCTGACCTCTCACAGTACCTTAATATCCATACGATCTAAACTCACCAACTATCATATATACATGAAATTTTATATTATACGAATACTCCATGAACTATTACCGACTTATAATCACTCCATAATCATACATGAATTTTATTCGTGATACTTCACCGATCATTATCACTATATTATATCATACCGATCCGAACTTATTCCTGTGACAAATTGCTCACATACGTAACTACCACGTAAGCAGTGAGAGACTACCAACGATCTTACCAGTAACTTCACTAGACTCATCGTCAGCTCACTCTGGTTGAGAGTTGAGTTAGTGTAAGAAATTGAAAATTTATCATAAAATTAAAAAAAAGAGTCATTGCTTATGCTATAAAAAGAGATTAGAGATAGAGAGAGAGAGAGATGAGAGAGAAGATATAAGTGTATGTATGAGTAAATACAGTATGAGAGGAAGCGAAGATGAGATAGAGATGATATAAAGAGTGATATAGAGTATATATGAAGATGAGATGAAAGTAAGAGAGGATAATGAACGAGATTAGTAGATTTGAGAAGTAGAGCTAGTAAGAGATATGAATGAGAATAGAGATATGTATATAAGAGAGAGAGAGAGAGAGAGAGAGATAAATAGATAGATAGAGTAATAGAGAGAGAGAGAGAGAGTCTAAATTAGCAGGTATAATAGTAGATGAATAAGAGCAAGTAAGTATATATAATAGAGAGCATATAGATAGAGATAGTAGAGTAGTATGTAGATGTAGAGTAATGATATATATCATATATGTGATATAAGAGAGAGAGTAGAACTATATTAGAGATACGTAAAATTATATTCCTAATAGTCGTAATATAAATATATATAATATCAAAAAATACGTCTATAATACTATTTCAAAACTGTTTGCTATTAACCTCAGTAAAAATAATTATATAAACAATAATACATAATGACTTAGTCATATAACATTACTACTTCATCTTTATTATTCTCACTCAATTATAATATTTATTTTATGATAAATAAACTGTCAAACTTATTTGAATTCAATATTCTAGATAAATTTACATTTTATTATATATAATTTTTAATTATTCTAATTACAAACATAAATATTCACTTATTATATATATCAGGAATAAGAAAATAATTGGAACTTTATACTTTTAATATTTTTTGCCTTTTCTTTTACTCTTATATCTAGTATAAATTTATATATAAATATTATATACTTATATATACTTATATATATATTTATTTCTATAATCTACCTGAATATATATATATATTTATAAGTATAATTTATTATTGTGTTATTTATATAGTATATATAGTAATATATTATATATATATATATAATATATATATATATATAATATAATATATATATATTAATATATATATATATATATAATATATATAGTAATATATATGATATATATATATATTATTATTACTATATTAATATAATATATAGCATATATATATATATATAATAAATATAATAATAATATATATATAATAATATAATAAATAATATATAATAATAAATTACTAATAATATTAATAATAATATAAATCTATATAATTAATATAAGAATATAAATATAATATTATATTATTAATATAATATTAATAATTATTTCAATATATAAATAATATAATAATAATATTAATAATTAATAATAATATTTTGTTAATAATTACACAATATAATAAAGCGATGTATACTATTATAGCCATATAAAATAATTAATAATTCCAATAATAACTTAATAAGTAACTATCACAAATATGTATGTCAATAATAGTTATACCATAAAAGTTACACAAACAGATAAATATACTATTCACAATTCTAACTTTATCCAGAAGACAAAAAGCTCACCTTCTATTTCACCACTATCTTACATGAAAAGGGTGTCCATTAATAGTCCCGATAAAAACTCTCATAGTTATGATAGATAGTGTAGTTTACAGAACTATTCACTGAGATGTTACAAAGTGATACAGATTATATAAGCGTTCTGAGTACTTTCCTATGAGTAAATAACCCTTTATCTTAGAGATAGTGAGCATGATTTATTTCATTACTCTGGGAGAAGTTTTAAGTAATGAGTATCATATATTACTGTGTTTATTAGTCTTTTTATTGTAGAACTTCTATCTTTTGACTCACACATTTAATGTTGCTAGATTACTTTAAATTAATAATGATAGTTTAGAACTATTTTTAATATTTGAGAGTTATAACATTCGCTTATAATTATATTAAGCTGTAGAATTATTATACAAAGTATATATTCATAATAGCCGTTCCATGTTTGAACACATTAATTTCATTTCTGCCTGAAGATGTTACTCTGAGTATTATCAGGTATAAGGCTGAAATATTGCAATAACATAATATACAAGTCTCTGATTATGATTTTGAGATTTACTAAAGCTTAAGTTTTAAAGGTAATAATGATTTATCTTCTTAACACCGTAAATTTTGTTCTGACACGTCAGACTACTGAGAGGAAATATCCTCGACGTCTCTTATAGATACCTTTTGAACCTAAAGGATGGCTGTAGAGCCCACTACTTTCGAGTTTTTTTCGGACTTTATGGACCCCTTCTGATGAAGTGGAATATGATGATATTTTATCATCTGGTCAGTAAGTTTAATGTAGTATTTTCTGTTGTGTCTTATTTAATCAAAAAATTTTATAAATTAGAAATTTGTTCTAGGCTACTTTATTAATGTTATGGAAAATTTTTAAATTTTTTGAGTTTAATTAACAAATAGCCTTAATTAAATATAATAATTGTGGATATTATTAATCACCAGAATATAATTATTCTCATTATATAATAAGCCTGATCCTATCAGAACAATATTTAATATGTTCATTTCTGTCATAGAAAGATGCCTACGTAGTTCGGAGTATACGTAAAATATTGCAACATATAATACAATAATCCCTTTCAACAAATATAGCTACTTAGTCCTTGAAGTAAATATTTAGAATACTCGAAGGAATAGTTTCCTTCTAGTATCATTTCTATAAGGAAAAGAATCTCCTACGACGATATAATAGCGAATACTAAACTTGAGAGCGAAGAATACCTAGTGAGACGCCTTTACTTTGGAATCTCAGGAAGGCTGATAAGCCCCTACTTTAGAGTTTTTTTCTATATATTATATATTATATCATTTATGTGAACATACCCTCTATTATTCTCTGATGAATGTAATGATTGACCATGATTTTTCTCATGGAAGTAATAAGTTTTAGATTGAAAATATTTTATGTTGTGTCTTTTTATTAATTTGTAACTTATTATTTTAGACACTAATTTTTGTATATGTAAAGTTTACTTTATATGTTGAATTTTATTAAATTTTTTTGCATATATATATATGAGATTTTATATTAATATTTTGTAGGTGAGATTATTTAAACTAAAATAGTATCATAATAAGACGTTACTCTACTTAATACATATAACTTATTTATCTTCATTTCTGCCATGAAAGATTGCCTCTTTGAGTCGGTTTAGGCGAAATTTTATGTGCAACACATACAAGTCTCACAAGCTCTTAAGCTCCTTAGAGAAATATAATGATCTCCAGACTTAGGATAATTAGTTTTTTTCCTCTTAGCTTTCATTAAGGACAAGAGATCTTCGACGAAAGCGACTTCTGTTAGAGGATATTTCCGACGCTCTTATCTTTGTAACCTCAGGTATTATTTTTTTTTTTTTTTTTTTTCTCTTTTGCTGTTAAGCTTAGTCTCCCGGCCCTATCTTTAAGATGTCTTTTTCTTCGGACTTAATGGACACCTCTTTCTGAGTATGTGGACTATGAATTTTTTCTTTCTGGAGAGTTTTTTAGATGTTAAGTATTTACTGTTGTGTCTTTTCTTGGAACTTTCTTGACACATTTGTAATCAATACATTCACTTTTATATGTTTGTGTTAATTTTTATTTATTTTTTTTTGGCTAATTAACATATCGCTTTTATTTATTATTTGTGGAATTAATTAATCTCTATATTTCAATATATTGCCGTTCCTTTCTACTAAGTTAATTTCATTTCTTTTGCCTCAGGATGAAATTTGCTTTATAAAGCAGTCAGTAATAATGGAAGACATATACATGTCTTCAAACAACCTTAAGTCTGAAGAAATGATCTCTTAACAGGAACATAGTTTTCTTCTTAGCTTTTCAAAGGAAAAGAAGAATCCTGACGAACAGCTGACTTCTGTAGAGGATAAGTCCGACGCTCTTTACTTTGAACTTCTCAGGATTGGCTGTAATAGCCCTTCCTACTTTAGAGTTTTTCAGGATCTTATGGACACCTCTTTCTTGAGATTGATGATTACATGATCATTTCTTCTGGAGAAGTTTATGATGAAGTTATTTTCTTTCTGTTGTTTGTCTTTTTATTTGGATTACTTTTTTGTATACTGCATGAAGAGTTACTTTTTTTTATTATTTTGAATATAATATATATTTATTTTTTATTATATTAATAATAAAAATAAAAATTAAAATAATTATTAATAATAATCGATATTAATATATAATAATAATAATTTTATATATAATAATAATAATAATATATATTAATAATATAATAATAATAATAATAATAATAATAATAATATGATAATAATAATAACATTAATTTTAATAAATTAATTATGATATATATTATAATAATAATCAATAATAATTATATAATAATAATAATATACAATAAATATACAATAACAATAACATAACAATAACAATAATAATAATAATAATAATATATATATATTAATCAATAATTAATTAATAATATATAATAATAATTATAATAATAATAATAATAATAATAATAATAATAAAATTAATAATGATAATATAAGAAATAATTATATTATATTATAATTAATATTATAATATAATAATAATACATAATTAATAATAATATGAATGAATAAATAATATAATCAATATAATAAATAATAATAATAATATATATTAATAATAATTAATAATAATAATATAATTAATAATAATTATATATAATAATAAATAATAACTAATAATTATATACAATAACAATGATAAATTTATGTAGAACAATGTATATATATATGAGAGATATCAGTTGCTATTATGTGATTCGTCTATTAGTAATGTAGTATAAATACTGGAGTACCTTTTCTCGTACGAGAAAGTACTTCTTTTTATAATAAATTATGAGACATACAGTAGATAGGCATAGATTTAAAAAGATAGAGCTCCAACTATGTGTAGATTTTATATAAATTTTGTTTTTATATATGTAATAATATATAAATATAGTGTAAATTAATAATAATGTATATAATGAAGTATGAATAATTTTATGACTATAGAGTTGTAATTAATGTAATATGAATTCATATTATAACTCTATGTCTATGGCGCGGCGCTTCGAGCGGAGTCATGTGATTCGGCGTCAAATTAGTCTTCTGTGCGACGTTTTCAGTAGGTCAATTTGAAGTTTGTTGTGATAAGAGGTCTGCAGAAATGCCTTTTTCAATCCAACAAAGTGTTTATTGTTGAAACTTATTTTGGATCGTAAATCGTTTAACGTTAAATGAAATGTCACGATATAAATACCCAAACACAACTTTCCAGCAAAGAGTGTGTGCAGAATTGATTAGTAATTTCGAGCAACAGGTTCGGGTCGCTATAATATACTGAACAGACTCAAGACACGTTAAACCATAATGATGAAAAATAAAAATGATATATTAATTGTTAGTGAGAGTCACAGTCAAATAATATATTTGACATGATTAGATACTAATAAATTAGTAGAACATAAATTAGTTTAATAAGATAAGATTCACGAGAAAATATACAATCACATTATGAATCAGTATATTCACGACATAACATCTAAAACTACATCAATATCATAGAAACAAGAGATATACTGATTCAAGAATGCATGTTTGGAAAATCTTTGAGTTATGTACAATTATTATAATTCGAGAATTCAAACAGAATAAAACTAAGATATTAAATGATGATATGCATGCTTTACAAAGAACTTATATGAGTGAACTTAAGTGACAATAACAGTAATATTCAACTATTACATCTGCCCAGTAAGTGTTGGATAACACTGAGAGGAGTAATGTTCGCACAATACTAGATCGGTTTGAAATGTTGATCAATATAATTAATTATTACTATAATTCTTAATAGATGAGATGAGAATAATAAATAGACATTGAGTATACCTTTTAGCGTGTGATACGATACTAAAACTCTCCACTCAAAACACAACACGCATATATTAAGTATACAAATCACTCAAGAATAATAATAATCACACTAGGGAATCGAACATATATTAGATAAGGTCCAATAATAATTACTTTGCAAATAGTATTTATAATACGATATGAAGAAGCTATATACAGTGTGTCACATAAAGTTATACAGAGCAAACTGAGAATTGGATGGTCCATTAATAATTTGAAATGTTACTCTTATATTAACTCAAAAGTACTGACCATAGTGATGAACTCGCAAGGTGCATTATAATTGTTGATTACAATGAATTATAGCAAATATAACCTAAAATTTCAAAGAACTAGCATTATAAATCAATAGATGAATAAAGATAAAGATGAAGATATATAAGCTATTTTAATTTACACACACTCACGAGCTAAGATGAATCTTCAACCGAATAATTAATTAATATAGATGCACAATAAACTCCATCACTCAATTAACGTGATTTTGATGCAAATTGACATTGTCCATTGAGAAGATTTATAGTTATATTGAAGAAGTAGAGAGATAAATGTAACGTTTCGGATCAATGGTTAATAAAAATAATTGGACACTCTCCAAATGAAATGCCGATATTAAATTGGAAAGCCATACCTTTATAAGCCAATATTCCCATATTGATTGGGGTATTTTTATCAGAGAAACAAAAAATGCTGATAGAATTTTATAAATTCCTCCATTAACATTGAGGTATTTGAAAAACAAAACACATATATCTGCAATAATGCATTATTGAGCGAAGAAATAAACTAACTAACAAAAATCAACATAGGAATTGGCAAGTCACGATTCCAGAAACAAGTAATTTGAAAATCGAGATGTAATGTAAATGTTAATGTGTAATATCATAGGATTCAAAGGTGATACCATTTTTATGACTACAATTACCTTAGTTGAAATCAATCAAATTGACCATATGGAATATGTAATAAAGTAATAATAATACAATAGTAATAAATAATATAATAATAATAATAAAATAATATAATAATATGTTTTTTCATAATAATAATAATATCAATATAATTATGATTAATTTACTGTATTAATAAATACATAAATAAAATAAATAATCGAAGTTTTAAATTATAGTTATCCTGCTCATAGAGTATTTGACACTATTATTAGAAATCTAATGGGTGACATAATCATAATTCTTTTAATATCACTGTGCGAATAATTACTAGCTATACAAGGATTATTATGGAAATATAATTAAAATATGGTTTCACATATAAATAAATAAATATTAATAATAATAATATTAAATAATAATTAATTTTAATTATAAATATATATAAAAAATAAAATTAAAAATAATTAATATATAATTCAATTAAATATTTCAGTAATATATAATAATCTTTAAATTTTAAAATTTATTAAAATTATTAAGGAAGTTAAATCATACAATGATTCTAACATCTAAGTAAATTAAAAATTTAATAAATTAATAAATAAAAGTAAATGTATAACAAAGTATATAAATTAATTAAATAAAAAATCTAAATATTAAAATATATAAAAAATTAGAAGATAAATTAATAACAATAATAATAAATATATTAACTATAATTAAATATTACATACTCTTGGATCGAAAATTAATTAAAAAAATTAATTCAGATTGGTATAAAAATAAGATTCTTGGAATATAAATACAATCTTTTGTGAATATTATTATAAACTATTTTATAATATTAATTCAAGAAATTAATTTACTCATATTCATTATGAATAGTATAAAATGATATATAAAATATTTTTGTCATATATATTATGCTATTAAATGTTATAATTGGGTATAATTTAATATGTATCTTTAATTTAAGAACAAAATTCCTTCCTTTCCAAAGTCCGAAAATTACATTATGTAAAAAATAATTACCTATCCAGAGAAAAACTTATTCAAATAATCTTCCTGAGGATACACTTACCTTTTATATATATAATAATAAACTAATATCAATAATATAATATATTAAATAATATAAGTAATAATTAAATTATTAAATAATATTAATAATAATAATAATAACATTTTTTAAATAATAATTATTAAAGTATATTCTAAAAAATAAATTAAGTTATTCCATCACTATAAGTATCTGATAATATAATTAATATAAAATGATTAATAATAATAATAATAATAATATTATAATTCAATATATAATATATATATATATATATATAATAAACTTAAATAATAATATAATAATAATAAATAATATAATTATATATAAATAATAATAATATATATTATAATATTATACTCAATATTAAAATAATTCTATTGTAGAGGTTTAGTGATACAGATTAAATTAAATTACATAATAATAATAATATTATATATATAATAATAAATATAATAAATAAATAATATTAATGAATTAATATATATATATATATAATATTATATATTAATTTATATACTATATATATAATAATAATTATAAATAATATATATAATAATATATAATTAAAAATATTTAAATAATATATTAATAACTAATATAAAATATATACAACTTTATGAACAATAACTAACTTATAATTACAATTATAAATTACATATATCTAAATCTTATTTTCATACTTACATAAATATTCTAATAAATTAAATATATAATTAATCATAATTAAATTAAATAATATAATATATTTAATAATAATAATATTAATATTGATATTTTGTAGTGTTAAGATATGTGATGTAAGTTGTGATGGGAATTCGGATATTATCAAGGTTGGATAGAGAATCAGAATATTGTTAAGGTTGGATAGGGAATTCGGATAGGCATGAGTTTCATTAACTTGATGTGTAATGGATAGGGAACACCGAATATTGTTAGAGTAGTTGGATAGGGAATTCATATTATCAAGGTTGGATACGAGAGTAATATTAGACTCAATATAGTATGAGGTGAGTTCAGCTTTAAAGCTCATTAATCTTCGGATAGGGAATTTTTCACATTGACTTATCAGATCGAATTGTATTTTAAATCAAAATAAATAATAATAAGTATAATTATAAATAATAAAAAAGGGTGGACGTGTAAATAGAGACTAGTGGAGCTATATTTACACTTAATTATATTACTGAGAATTTTGACACGTCATAATTATCATACTCTACTTAATAATAATAATAATAATAATATAATAATAATAATAAATAATAATAATAATAATGAATGACATAATAAGTAATAACTAATAACTATATATAATGAATTTGATACCACGGAGGAAAGGTCTAAGGGATTTCATCCTATAACCTAATATCAGTGGAAATATCATAAACACAAGAGTGGATCATAATCTCTTGAAACTAACTACGGTTTATGGGTTTATAAATAATTTCTGTCACTATAAATTCATAATAATAATTATACCATTAGAATTATAATAATTATTATATAAATCATAATATAATAATAATAATTAGATCTTCAAATATAAATATATAAGGAATATTAATATAATAATAATTAACTAATATAATGAATAATTAAAATATTATAAATATTATTATAAATTAATTTTTTTAACAGATAATGAGTAAATACAATTAAATAATTGATGGATGGTCATTATATAAGCATCAGAGTGAAATTAACATAATAATTAAACATATACATAATATGTAAACAAAGTTATATACATAAACATCAACTAACTACTAAATAATGAATAGATTAGAAAAAGCTCACATGAATAAATTAATAAGAGAGTAAGTGGTGTTATGCTACGCTAAAGAAATATTATATCAAACAATCTAGCGTAAATTAACGCTCAGAATAGAGCATACAAAGACAGTCAAGACATTTCATAAGTGATGGACGATTAAATTTCAAAAGCATTATTAGGATAAATATCATTTAATGAGAAGTATGTAGATAAGAGAATCTTCACCACAGAATAGATTAGTTTGCAACATCTGAAGTTAGCAACTCAAGCGACTAGCCTTAGGGGTTACCTTACTCAATCAATCACATAACTCCGTTGAGTACAGTACATCAAGTGTCAAGTATATCACTTGTATACAGCCATACTCGAAGGTGAGCGTCGTATATAAGGTGGGTGAGGTAATAGTCACTCGAGTGGATAAAAGTTTCCTCGAATCAACTATAATTGACTGCATGGCGGTTAACCTATAAGAAAAGAGATTAAAAGTACAACATTACGGTGGCTTTTTTCAAGAAGATAATTGTAGGTCAGACTAATCTTGGAACGATACCTCTTTTTTATAGAACATGTATTATATCTAAGCCTATTTATGGCTTTATTGAATTAAGACCTATACTTGTACTATCAAAAGCGGGTGAATAAACCAGAGCTACCAGGGTAGTTAGGTGAGATCACGGTTTACAATAAGAATTTTTACCTGAACTTCCGATCGTGACTTACCGATTCACCTACCTCCTTTACAATAATTACTCATTAGAGTACTCACGTAATATTAACCGACTTATATACTCTCACCGGACTTACCATACTACTTATTTAGATAATATTTATACCTAATAAGTACTTACTAGTGTATCCGAGATACACGACTCCATCACTTTTTGATAAAATTAACTCATATATAATATATATTAGTGAGACTCCTGAACTCTCGCCCGATTATTATATATATACCGACTCTACTCCAGAGCTTGATCACGCGATCTCATACTCTTTGGAAATTTATAACTTTTAATATATATTATATATTAATATTAAATATATACTATTAAATAAATATATAATATATTAATATATATATATATATATATAAGTATATATATTATATATTATACTATATATATATTAATTATAAATTATATTAATATATATATATATAATCATATTTATTAATAATATATTATATAAATATATATATATATATATAATATATTATTATAATTATAATATATATATATATATATTGAAGGGTTTGATTTGTTTGTTACTATGTTTAATGTATAGTTAGTGAGACTATTAGGTCTGGAATAGAGGATATAAAATAATAAGATCTAAAGTTAAAATGTGTTTCAGATTTGAGACAAATCTTAGGGTGCAGTAGTATAGGTATATGTAAGAGCAACTATGGACTTAAGGACGAATCGTAGCGAACTGAGAACGTCTTTAAGACTTGATGCTTATGTCGTGTGCGAGAAGTAAAGGGGGTCATCCAAAGTCAGCAGGAGAGATTCTAATGCAAATATATACGTTAGGTAGATGAGTTATATATCCTCATAGTGTGTGGAATAGGCGAAATAAATAGGTATTTAGTAATGTTAGGATTTGGTTTAAGCGGATGCCATATGTGTTGAGTAATGCTGGAATTCGACAGCTGAGGAGACGATGGAAAGATTTGTGAGTGACGTCATCAAGAGGGTTCACTGAAGGAAGAGAAATCTGAAGTTTACAAGAGGCGATGAAGAAAGGTGCACTTAGGAGATGAATTGTGTGGTTTTTTGTGTGAGTAGGGTGAAAAATTTTGGATTTTGTTGACCAACTTGAGGTTTAAAAGAGTGATATAATATCCTACATTGGCTGAGAAAGTATGGCCAGTAATTATGGTGACGAGGCGTGAGAGCTCTAGGTTGATTTTCTGAATTAGACGAACGAAGGATATATACACTTAAAAAAGGTTTACAAGTAGGCGGATAAGGCTGAGCTTCTCTTTCCTCTCGACTCATTTCGTTTTACATAAAATAATTTGGTAGATTGTAGCTATTCTACTCTTTGTTCTGGTTTCCAGTGCTCATGCTCACTGTTCAATCATCTACGTTTCATCACCCAAGTATTGGAGGGAAAGAAGTGAGGTTTGACTGCGGGATTGCACTGATTTTTCGATTATATCGCTATGCTATTATTAACTAATATACTATGATCGACTAATTATATATATTAATATTAATATATTACGTCAGTGATCCTAACGCTCAGGTGAATGACCCGTGAATACCTGAGTTGTCTGAATAAATTACTTATGAAGTATTTGTCAGTTAATGAAAAATTTGTTTTTATAATAATATAGTTTAAATAATAATTATATTTTTGTTATATATATAATGATTATATATCCTATATGCATTTATATTGATTAATTATCTTATATATTATGATTAATAATATATAATAATTTAATTATAAATAAATATATATTATAAATTAAATAATTTATATATACAATTTCAACTATACTTATAAAAATACTACCACTTCCTTCCCATCTTTAAATACAAAAATGCAAGTATATATTACTTATATAATATATATATTTATATATTATGATAATATATATAGTATATATATATATATATATATAAATATGTATAAATATTATTCAGTTATACCTAAGTGAAACATACCAAATAGAAATAGTTTTAGTAAACCTATTAATAACATTTTTATAAGTAGATAATAAACTCAAGTTAAATTAATATATAATAATATATTATTATATATATATATTATAATTAATATAATATTTATATATATATTATATAATATATATATATATATTAATAAATTAATAAGTAGTACCGTTATAACTTAAATTTTTTTTGCGTTTTTATATATATTATATTATATATATATATGAATATATTATATATATTATATATTAATATAATATTATATATATATATAATATATATATATTAATATATATATTACTATATAGTAAGTAGAGAGAGAGAGAAGAGAGAGGGCAACGGAAAGAAAAACTACCATTAATATATATAGTGATAGTCAGCACTGTGATATATATTTTAATTAATATATACTGATATTAATATAATATATATATAATATATATATATATATATACATATAATATATATAATATATTAATATTATATATATATATATATATTAATAATATATAAATATTAAATATATATATATATATATATATAAATAATATGTATTATAATTACAATAATTATATATATATATATATTCTATATATATATAATTAATAATATTTATATATATATATAATATATATATAATTAATATATATATTAATTGATAAGGATCGTGGGTGATGGTTATATAAGTGAAGTAAGTATATTAATTTTATTAATAGCATATGGTTACTACATACAATTCTAGTGACATATGGAGGCAGAAACATTGAGAGGCATTAAGAATACGTATTAGATGAGGTAATAAAAGGAACTGAAGCTAGCTGAATAATGTGAAGGTGTTGAGATAGCCTGAGATAGTGGGTATAAATATCGAGGATAGAGATTAGAATAGAATATACATATATATAATATATATATATATATATATATTATTAATTATATATATATATATATTATTAGAATGGAGGTTTAGAGAGAGAGTTAGTTTGAGTGTGCCCTGTGTTGAACTCAGGCATAGAGAATTATCTGACGAGATCTGAGTATAGGTGTGGGCATATTAATAAGGGATGCCTAGGTAGTATGAACGTGAAGATTTAGCAAAAGTAGTGATTATGTGTGGTGTGAAGATGGTAAGGGATGAAAGGCTGATGAGGTGAAGATACCGATGGTTTAAGATGTGAAAGATTGAGCGTGGAGAGAGACCTGAAAGAATGACATGGACTGTCACCGCAGAATGCGCCAGCTGATGGATAGGATTTAGTATTGATATCATTATATCTGGTGAAAAGGACTGCGTCGGAAATATCGATGTGAGTGTCTCTACCTGAGGGAAGACTGATAAGACGTAATATATATATATATAATATTATATATATATATATATTAATTATATAATATATATATTATTGAAATTAATTACTATATATATATAGCCCCATACTAGGTAAATTAATAATAATAACCAAACCTATCCGAAATCTCACCTTCCTAACCTGCATAATGGTGGGTTGACTTCAACGCTCCCACCCTACATAGGTTAACTATATAACTCGCCAAGAAGTCAATTCCATATAATGAATGTGAACCTACTATACACTTCTATTCACATAGCCTACTCATATTTGAAAACTCATATTCAACATAATACTATAAATACACAAAGCTCACAAGACCACAACCATTAACGTACCACTCTCTAATAAACTCATACCATAATACTGTATGCACATACATACCCAGACCATAACTATATGTTAATCCATTATGTATACACACAAACTCCATCGTTATATACAACACAAACCGTAACCCTCAAATACCGTAACACTATTACATCAATCATTTAAATTACCTAAAAATAGTTCAAACAAACCAACTACCCATCAAAAACGTACACAAATTTAACAAAAAAGCAACTGACACTATTCACCCCTATATAAAAAAATTATATAATAGCCTAAATATTACTAACACATCAACAGTCAACAAAGCCAGCAGGATTCTGGAGTATGTATGTTGCAAAAACAGTACTAAAACTAAGTACCATCCTACTAATATATATAGTAAGGGTAACATATAAAATATAAAATAATAACTAATAAATCACCTACTATACCGTACATAATTAGCTTAAGATGCTAACAAACGATATTAATATAAGATAATGAAGCGATTAAGGTCATTGAAAATCATCTGAGGGAGAGTTAGCAGAGCATACATCTACTCAGGGAAGGATACAAAAATACTAAATCACATAAGTCTCACTACAATATAAATCCTTTTTTGTGAACAGAAAAAAATAATAAGAATGTGGCAATAGCACCAGTAGTCGGGTGTCTCTACATATGTCATTTCTTGTGCAGAGATAGAACTATGATACAACTTTTTATGAGCATAAGAATATGAAAAATAATAAGGAATAAATTTAAAATAAAAACTACTATTTAAATATATAAAATTAAAATATAACTATCTTTTGAGTCACAATCACTCAATATGATATATTGTGAATAAACATAGAGCAGCGATAAGTAAGGATTAGTTTTGTTATTAGACTCAGATCGCGTTTAGTATTAATTCTTATTTGAAAGTCGTATATTTTCTTTGTACATAAGATATATAATTCTAGTAGAGTTAGTGTTATTGTCATAAAGTGTTTCCGTTAATATATTCTTATTCATAAGGTGTAAGTTTTTCGTAATTGCTCAAAAATATGATGGTATGTTACATTGGTGATCTTTATATTATATTATTTTATTATATTTACGTACATTAGTGTGTTTACCATTTAATTTATATAATATATATATATTAATATATATAGTATATAATATATATTATTAATATATATATATATATATAATAATTAATATATTATATATATAATATATATTAAATTATATATATATATTAATATATATATATATATAATATATATTAATATATTATATATATATATAATATATATTAATTAATTATTATCATATATATAATATATTATATATATATAATTATCATATATATTAATATATAAGTATATAATATACAGCTATATATATATAATATAATCATATAATTATATTATAATAATATTATATATAATATATATATATATATAATATATATATTATATATATATATAATAATGGTATATATAATATATATATTATATTAATTTTATATATATATTAATTATATAATATATATATATATTAACTATATATAATAATATATATATAATAATATTTATACTATATTACCTGTTTATATATAATAATATATATATATAATATGGTTAATATATAATTAATTAATTAATATATTAATTATATATAATATTATATTATATATATATATATATATATATATATATATTAATATAATAATATATATATAATATAATACTATAATATATTATTAATAATATATATATATATATATATATTAAATATTATAATGATATATATATATATATATATATATATATATATAATTACTTTACTCAATAATAGTGATTAAAGTAGGATCTCCATTATAATTGCTTTCAGTATATCATATACTAGATGACCCAATTTATCTAAACTATACACCTACTCCTAAATGTGGGACATAATTATTAATTCCTTAATTTTCAGCCAAATTTTTGAATGGGAGAAAAATAGAGCAAATCTGTGAGCTTTTATCTTGAACTCATTAAAACTGATCCCGGTCTTTTTACGATATGTATTTTTGTGATCTGTATCATTCTTTAAGAATATTTTCACTATTTATTTTTTGCAATATCTTATTAGTGATTTTTGAGGATCATATATGAGTTCTTTTCTAACTTTTACCTATTTTTATTTTTCTAGATTAATGACTTCAAATCTTGAATATATATAACATTAAGATTGGGTATCCTATTTAAGTTAACAAAATACACTAAAATTGAAGAAATTCGCCTTTTTACTATAAAATGAAACATTCCTACTCCTTCAGTACCTCACTTCCTACTATTATAGCTCTTAATACCTACTACAAAGTCACAGAAATCATTCTATGTTGCACTACTTTACATCTCTAATATTTATTAGATACAAAAGGACCTATTTTCTCTTTAAGTATAAGTGGAGCTCTCTTACGAATCCCTAAGTTGACTGTGCATATAATTCTATTCCTAATATATTTAGCATCGCTAGAGAGTACGGTGTGAAATGATAAATGTTATATAAGCTATTTATAATTAATTTAATTTGTTTTGTATATTAGTAAAGATTATTTTCACTATTATTTCTTTGCGTCTTATATAATACTATCTTCACTCTCTCACTCACTCTCTCACTCTTGCATTCAACTCTAGTGCATTTAGTTCTATTATCCTGTTAGTCCACTAATATCTCTTGTTCGAATCACTCTCTCCACTAGTCGTAATATCTTTTTTGTGTTCTTCTTCTACTGCATTCAGTCTCAATTTCTCTCTCATTATTTATTTGTGTCTGTTAAATCGTTTATTTGAGTTACCTAAATGAAGAACCTGCACATTTTACTCAATAATTAAAATTTATTCTGCCACTCTACATCTTGATGATAGACCTCACAGAAGATTTTATCAAAGTAGTGCACTCTAGTGTGTGGAGTGTAATACTTCAATTTCACTTGCTTACTAAGGTACACTTTATCTATGTAGAAACTTTACATTTAAGCGTGTTTGAGCATTCTAAATTATATATGTATATATAATATATATATATATATATATATATATATATTATATATATATATATATATTATATATATTATATATATTAGTATATATATATATATATATAGTAATATATATATAATTATATAAGTAATTATATATCTATATATATATATATATATACCTCAGGTATCAGGTCTAAAGCTGATTTTATACTATATCATATAATATAGTTGGAGGTATCTATGTGTGAGGTATCTCACACGTGAGTGTGCATATATGAGTGAGGTGTGATATAACGCAACAAGCTGGTGTATGTAGTCAATCTCGCATTTAATTTGTATTGGACTACTGCCCTCGAAAAATTACAAGTTATCTCTTCAAAGTTAAAGTTGACCCCTTGCGAGGTTACAACAGCGGTTCCCAATGTTTTCTTCCATTGTTCATTAACGACTAGTACGAGGCACAGTACTCTATGAGAGTGTGGATTGTGAGTTCACAGAGTGTTTACACGTATTTTTTTAGCTTTTTCATCGTAACAAATGATGACCGTACAACTTCATTTTCAACTTAGGGAAGAGGTAGAATCGCACGGAGCTAGATCTGGGCTGTATGGAGGATGTGGAAGTACTTGAATGTCTTTTTTCGCCAGAAATTCTATAATTGAGAGCGCAGTGTGAGATGGCACGTTATCGTGATGGGTGCAGCACCCAATCGTCTGCAATGTCTGTTCGGATTCGCTGAACTCGTTTTCGAAGTAGATCCAAGAAATCTTTGTAAAAGACGTGATTAACTGTAGTTATATTTATGTAATATATATATTATATAATATATATATATTATATATATATATATAATATTATATATATATATATATATATATAATATATATATATATATTATATATATATATATATAAACTGCTACATGAACTTACATCTAGGGTGGTCATCTACTCAATGAATGAATTAGTTTTTAAAAATAGAATAGCATCTGCCAGGTCCTGCTTCATTTTTCCTCTTAGGTCTGATTTTTTATAATGCAAAGAGCAGAAAAAGCCGTTCAAAACGCCTTAACTTGTCTTTGTATGTAGATCAGTACACGATTGCGCTTCTGTACATGTCTGGATATTTATCGATGGCCTCTCTAATTTAAGCTTCTAAGTTATATCAAATTTTTTCAACTCTTTCAGTGCAGCAGAAAATTTTTTAAGTTATGGAATATTGTGTACAAGGATGAGGAAAACCTTGACCTTTTCCTTGAACCAGTAGAAGTTTCCGACTAACTCTTTCAATATCTAGAAGCTTTTCAATACTCATCTTCTGAGCTACTGAAAAAATGAGAAGGTAGTAACGGAGATATGTGTAGTTTCATCACTTACATATGTTCAGATGTATTCTTTTCTACTTGAACTTCTTGCAACCTTTTAATACAAATAGTCACGTTGCAAGTGCAGATTAGCTTAATGTTTGTTGATCTTCCATTTAGCTTAACCCTGTAGATAGGAATAATATAATTAACAGCAGCTAGTATAGAATACAATTGTCAATGAGAGAAATTTTCCTTCGACCTTGGAGTTTTTTATTTTCTTCAGCATCTTAAATATAGATGGTATAGGTTGAAGGTTTAATTCTTAAATATTAATAATAAATTGAAACATAAGGTGAAGGTTAAAAAACTTCGAAGTTTGCAATTGCATTTTGTGATGTGGAGGTCGCAAGTGAGTGAACTTGTTTAAAGCGATTGAAGTCACTCACAGAGGTCACAATTCATAACTTTTGTCACTCAAAATTTTATGATTCAACTCTCCTATCGTTGAAGTTAACTTCCAGACTCCGATCTTGAAAATTACGACTCCGACTCCGACTCCGATCCACCCTCTTAAAATTACCGACCCTCCGACTACCGACTTCTCCGACTCCACCTTTTTCAAAATTACGACTCGATCCGACTACTCCGACTCCACGCTCTTCAAAACTACCGACTCCCCGACTCCGCGACTCCGATCCGACTCGCTCCACAACCTGCCCAGAGCCTCCCCAGAATGAGAACAGTACTCCATACAAGGGCGGATGAGACCTTGTATGGCTGGAGTAACTGAGAGGAGGAAAAAAAAATCTCGCAGCCTAAACAGAACTTCCCAGTTTCTTTTGAGGCCGCCCTAGCAACCGTTGTGCTGTGAGGTTTCCAAGACAAATTTTTTTTGTTTATGGTTAAGGCAAGGATGTTTATATTATCAATAGGAGAGACGAGGAACCGTCGAAGAGATAGGAAAGTTTCGAAGGTGTCTTAGAGAGGGAGATTTGTAGAACTTGAGTTTTTTAAAGAATTGAATTTCCACAAGGTTGAGACGACCCCAATCGGAATTCTATCCAGATCAGCGAGAATAGAATCGGAAGATTAAGACGAGAGAATTCTAGAAGTAAAAGAGGGGCAGAATTGAAATGAGTTGAAAGAATGAAGGGTCGAGTCCTCGGCATAAGAGTGGTAAAGTTAGATGTGCAGGTGAGGACATTATTAATGGAAAGTAAGAATAAAGTAGGCGATAAGACACATAGAACCATGAGGAACACCACTATTGACAGAAAAAGAAGAAGAAGTCGCTCCATCAACCAACCACAGATATGTAGCGACTTGAAAGAAAGCCTAGACTAAGTAAGCACGAGAAGGAGGAAACCAAAGGAGGGGAGCTTGGAGAAGAGTGACGCGTGCCATAGCACGGTCAGTGTTGATATGTCAAGCGCCACAGCAAAAGATTCCGTGTAGTTCCTAAGGGCGGAAACATAAATCTGTTAAATAGGAAAGTATATCACCAGTGAACCTCGAACGCCGAAGACCGTACAGTGGCGATCGGAAAGAAGAGAATGAGACTCAGATGGTCTAAGAATGAGAGTTTAAGAAGGGTTTCAAAGATCTTTAGATAGAATACAAGTGAGAGCTATAGGCGATAGTTAGAAGGATCAGAGCGGCCTTTTTTCGGAATAGGTTGCACATGTGCGTGCTTCCAACACTGAACGGAAATGTTAGTATTGAGACATAGAATATATACTTGAACGAGAGAGGGGCCAGCTGGAAGCCACACCTCAAAACTCGGGGAGAAACGCCATTCTGGTCACCCACTTCCTAACGTTCATAGATCTCAGGAGCCCATCACAACCGATCCAAATGTATCAACAGGCAAGCATAGACACCTGAGAGGGAAAGGTGGAGTAGGAGGAATGCCAGAATCGTCCAGGGTTGAGTTAAAGAGGACAATAGGGGACCGAAAGAGATTGTGGGCCTTTCATTGGAGAGTTGCAACGAGCCATCCAGATCGAATGAAGAGGAGAAGGCAGATTTTAACAGAAGTGTGTTAGAGATGTTTTTGGCAAGAAGGCCAGAAAGATTTGTCAGTAAGGAGAACCAAGGAGATTAGCGCACCTTTTCGTGTCTGATGAAGCCGCTTTTTGCTCGTCAAAGAGTATCCCTGCAACGTATTCTAGCTGATGAAAATTAGCGAGAGTGATAGGAGAACAGGAATTTTTTTTCGACTCCCGATAAGCGCTGTCTCTAAGCTGAATGGCCAGAGACAGCACGATCGAACCATGGTTAATGAGGAGAGAAAGATTTAGTCGAAAGAATGAACCTCTCATCCTATCAGTGATTACAGCTCCCACCTTAGTGGCAGGAGCCGAACAGCGTCATCAGAGTGCAACGCAGTCATGTCAATTATAGTCTTACGTAGCAGCGACGCAAGGCCCCCAATATCACCCCGATCAAAGTGCCAGAAAAACGCATAGGGCAGGATGAGCTGTTGCGAGAGAAAGTATTAAAGTTAAGAGATATAAGGTTGTGAGCAATAATAAAGTAATAGTATAAATATTTATTAGAGAGAAGGGACTAGTGGGAAACACGTATGGTCAGGTGTGTTCAGAATTGTGTGGACGGATCCGGAATGTGTGTCGGTTCTTTGATTTATAGTTGCTCCAGATCGTTGAGCATGCTGAATGATTCGGCCTCCTCCCCCACTAAATCAGTATGAGAGGAATCCAACCATTTAGTGTTGTGTACATTGAAATCCTAAATAGAGGACCTCAGTATTTGGAAAGAAGATATAACAGTCTCGTGAGAGGGTGTAGATATTCCAAAGAGTGAAAATTCTGTTCTGTTAGGAGAACAGTAGCAGAAGCAAAGATCTATTGTATGAGAAGAAGAAAGATTTTTGAGCAAGAGCTATCGAAGTTAGGATGATCTCGAGATTTACGATACGTGTTTACCGGAGTATTAATGTTTAAATAGGCACACTCCACCTTCAGACGGAAATTATGAATAAGTTATAGTTAGATACATTAAAACGAGTTAGAGGGCGAATTCTTAGCCATCTGATCTCAGACAAGAGCAAAAGTTAGGTTTAGAGTTAGATAGGTGATATTCCACAGAGGGAAAGTTAGATTTTAAGCCGCGGATGTTGGTAAAGTTAATAGAAAGCCCGCGCCTATGCAAAGCAGCAACAACAACAACATCCAATAACAACAATAAGAACAAGCAAAAACAGCAATAATCATCAAAAGCAGCATCAACAGCAAAGCAACCAACAACAACAACAACAAACAACAACAAACAAACAATCAACATGGAAGCTACCATCAACACTCCAAAAAAAAAAAAAAGATGCACGAACTGTGATTAAATCTGACTTTTTTCCGATTCATTTCCATTCTTCGCCCGTCCTCTATTATATTATTATATTATTATATATATTATATATTATATTATATATTATATATTATTATTATATTATATTATATTATTTTTTTTTAACCCTCTTTAATACACATCCCATTAAAGAAAGTCTGTCCAATGATAAAGAGAAGAGAGAGGAAGAGAAAGAGAGAAAGAGAGGGAGAGAAAAAGGAGAGAGGAGAGAGAGGTGATGTATGTTCCATTTTCCTTGTGACCGGCTTCACTGCAAATTCAACTCCAATCTAAACAAATTTTATAAGCTCTATTTACATATATTATATATCATTGGATGTAATATATCAAGTTCAATTTTTGCAAACAGTGCAATTGAGAATGAGAGGAATAGAGAAGAAAGTGAAGAGAAGAAGCTGAGGAGCACCAGAGGGAAAGCCTGAAGATCGAATCATTTTACTTGAAACAGTTACATCGTTTTCCATCTAATAATCAATTTAAATTAGAAATTATCAATTATAGATTCATAACAATCATCCAGTAGAGTACAAATTATAGCCAGTAAGTTGCGAATTTGAGAGAGAAGAAAGGAAGAGAGAGAGAAGAAGGAATAAAGAGAGAAAAGGAGAGAGTTCTCTTCCATCTCATCTTTCCATATACCGGATTCAATGTCCTTCTCCCACCATCGGCAAAATCACAGCAGCAACAGACATCACAAAGGCATCAACAAAAGAACAACGCACACAGCAGGCATCAGCTACAGCAACCACGCAACCGGAACATAAAAATTACAACAAGACAAACCATACAGTAGCATGGTATTTTGAAGTCGCATATTAAGCCAACCATGCAGTCGTTTAATTGCAGGCAGAATCCACTCAGCAGCAAAACCCAGCCCTAGGATCCCCATCTAAGCTACAACCGACAACGACAACAACAAACCAACAGACACTTCCATGACAACAAGACAAACAGATCAACATGAAAGCTACCTTCACCCACAAAAAAAAAAATCTATGAATTATTAAATCTGACTTTCGATCATTGGCCATCTTCTGCCTCTCCTCTATATATTAATATTATTTTAGATTATTATTATATTATTATTATTATTATATATATATTATTAATATTATTATTTTTTTTAAACCCTCTTTAATGTGATATTTTTTCTACAATACTTTCCGAGGAGTTAGAAGAGAGAGAAAAGAAGAGAAAGGAAGGAGGAGAAAAATTGGTGAGAAAGAGAAGAAATTGATCCTTTGTATAAAGATCTGATCCCCCATAAGTCGTGCACGAAATAAAGCAGAAAACAAAAAACAAAACAAATACAAGCTGTGTATATACGGGTCTCTTACATGACTTCGACGTTATAAGGCTGCGCTATACATAAGAATTAGAACAATCGTCTCATCACTGATTTTGAATTCTTGTGATAAATCAACAATTCATCAGCGTTATATTGATACCAGTATAGATAAACCATATTTAAAATAGTTTTTTTTATAGCAGATATATATATATAAGTAATATATAATAAATAATCTATATAGAATATATATAAATAATAAATATATATATAAATATATATATATATATTGGATTTAAAATACAAAGGATAAAAAATAATATATATATATAAATATTATATAATATATATTATAATATAATATATATTAATAATGATATATATATATATATAATATATATATATAGTATATATAATATATCATATATATATATATATTGGATATAAATACACGATAAAAAAAATATATAATAATATATAATAATACATATATATATTATATATAAAATAGATAATAATATATTATATATACTATATCATCATCTCCACCGCAGCATCCTCTTGGTACACACGGAATATATAAATTCTCCAAAACTTCGTTCTGTATAAGAATTTCATAAGTTAACACAAGCTTCGTTCTGCACACGTCAAATCTTGCTCAAAAGCGACTAGCTGATATTTTATAATATCAGTAAAGTCATTCTAAATCTTCTACACTGCTGAATATTTTAAGCAACTATTTATCCGACTATCTTCTCTATTTGGCCATCCATTATTGAAACACCTCTGATACACTTCAATATCGAAGTACGCAGTTTCACGTCCCTCCTTCGCTGTAGCTGAAGCTCGCATTCTATTCCTATGCTCATCTCTGCACTATTAACATCTTGTCACGTAGGTAGGAAGATCTACTGAAAAAACCAGTGTGATACACCATTTAACCAAAATTTAAAATGAAAACACCACACTTTGAAATACTATATAACACCCCATACGGCGCTTTTAAATCCGCTATTAATACCAAAGAGCTGTTAACACAACTTCCTCACCAACTGATGCCAGTCAAGAGAAACATCTAACCCCTACACCTTTAAACTAGTAACGTCGTAAACGTGAATTTTCATGATTCCATTTATCATCAAGAATTTCCGATATATTATATAATAATTATATATATATATATATTATATATATTATATATATATATATATATAAATAATAAATATATATAATATATATATATACTATATAATTATAATATATATATAATATAAATAATATAATTATATAATAATAATATATATATATATATAAAAAGGTAAAAAAGATATAAAATACGTTTTATTTAAGCTTCACAGTATCGGAAACTAAAATAATCACTTACAAAAAATTTAGCATCCAAAATTTACAAATCACTTTACCAACAATAATCGGTTAAAAAACACTTAATGAAAAAATACAAAAATCCTTGAATGAAACTGTTGACACCCTACCCAAAGTTTTACATAATTTATATTACTATTTTAAAAAAAGAAATATGTAAATTCATCCATAATAAATCCAAGTTAAGAATACATCAGTATACAGCTCCGTTCTTCCTTGTAAATGAAATCCAGTGTCCCCCCATCACATCTCCTAAATGTGAACACGAACCGCATCCTCTTCAACCTCACAGAATTACTTCATAATACGAAACACTCCTAAAAATCACGTTCTTTTTAAACATCAGCTTTATTCTTCTCATTCACTTATAATCAAAAAGCACATTACGCTCTTCAATCTCATAAATCTCCAAAAACGATGGACGGTAATGGGATGTCTGGGCAACTGCCGCCAAGAATGAAAGATTTATCACTAATGTCCCCTCCCAGAAGTTTAAATGACTTGGGCGTTACAAGCTAAAATCTGGTGAACAAACCATACAAAAGTTACTATTCGTCGCGTATCTTCAATATCATACCCTACACTATCACCGCAGAAAAAACAGTGTTGGCTATCAAATCAGAAACGTCCGAACATAGAATTTCCCCATATACACATCATAATCACGTCCTATGCTGCATTTACATTAAACTACCACCCCTTAGGTTGAAAGGGCGAATTATATGGTGATGTTATAATGACGCAATATCCCTCGGTTCTACTTTCCAGCTATACTTTGAGTAATTCCGCTAAACAAATTTCAAACTATGCTTAAATCCATGAGTGAAGTTAATACTTTGTTTCCACTCTTATTAGGTTACTTGGCTGGGGTGATAAAAGCGACTCTCAATTCAAATCCTTTGGAAATAAACTCACTTCTAACATAGGAGAAAACCTCTAGCATGCTAAATAAGTCTGACATGCATGTACATTAGATCACTTTTATTAACGCGAATTCGGATAACGACAAACGGATTCTGGCATCTACAGTGTATAATAAGCCCTTCCTAAAAATATCACCATTTAAACACCATTGATCGTAAGTATTTACGACTTAGCCCTTATAGCTGCTATGTATCCTCATCTTGAGCGTAAAAACCACATAGAAATAGACTGCTTAGCATCATCAGAAAGAGTCAGAGATGTTGTAGCTTCTATAAAGATAACTAGCTGCTGAAGTGCCAAGGCACAGTTTCATGAGGAAACATCATCTGATTAAACAAAATAGAAGTCGACTCGTAGAACACATTCGTCTCCATCTGTAAAGCTACCATCATTGTCCAATCTCGTTAAAATATAAAAAATACATTAGAGGATCAAATGGTCTATGCCCGAGCACTTACTACACACTGATACTCACTACGCCACTAACATCTTCACAGCTGTGATTTGCGTTAAGCATGATCAGTGCTTCTCTCACCTAATCTGATGAAATCACATCGATAAGAACCAATCCCGGGTGCAGCTTGACACAGGAGTAAAGACCATGCAATCAAGATCCGTTTAGGAAAACTGAACAAACTTCAATGTAACCCATTATATACATGTTACCAAAGAAGGTTAAAGACACCGATCAGTATAAATGTAATACATCAATACGGTTTTATTTCTTCTACCTTATTGACTCTTCATGATGTATTCGGACTGCTTCTTCTTCTTCAGACCTCTCTTCGCTTTCCTTTTTGCCTTACTGTAACACTCCTCGTCCTTTAACTTCCTTCCCTCAACCTACCCTGCCTTCATTTTACGTCTTATTTACGGTTTAACTTCAATCCAATCTTGCTCGAACCTCGCAATCCGTCTTTAATGAAACGAGATTGCTCCTTCGCATACCTTCATCGTTGCAACCTTTCTAAGCTTTTTACCTAATATCGCCCCTCTTCTAAACACAGGGATGGCACTTCGCAATAATGAAAAATCCTCCAAGACCGATCCACTCCTCTGTCATCTCAACCAATGAACTCTCTCATGCTTTATACCTTATGTGCTAGCTCTCCTAACATCTACACTTTCAGAGACCAATGAATAAAAAAAGCAATGATTATGCCCTAGATCCTGCCCAGAGTCATCTATTCTGAATGAATTCCGAGAGCATATAGAGAATTCAATCTATTAAAAAATTTCCATCATTCATAGCTTAGATCTCTTCTAATTGACACACACAATGTCCATTGTAAAGTAGGCGACCTCCACGCCTTATTACTCTATAATCCGATCAATACCTTCGAAATTGCACATTCGGAACTTTTACATGCTCTAGATAAATAAACACCTAACAGAGGAGCTGAAGTATCACCCAGCTATTGGTGATCACTATTCAGTTTAACATATCCTTCCAGAGTTGAGCATCCGAATACAATTATAACTTTAACACCCTGCTCTCGTCGGATAATCTTCCCTGTTATATGATGCGTTTCCTACGTTTCATAACCCTGTCAGCCAAGTAATTTACATCATGATAATCTAACCAACCTTCACGTTCATAAACGTGTTTCCACGATCTCCTGAAGAAAAACACATCGATGTCTCTAAGTTATGCCTCCGTTATCTCAAAGAATTAACTCATCATCAACTGTGAACATTGATTAAAATTATATCTTACACATATACTATTCTAAAGGCGTATTTAAATAACTAACATGCAACTGACTTAAAATAATTTCCTCATTACAAATTCTCATAAAATATCTCTTTCTTCCCATAGTGACCCGTTAAACCCTGTTCTCACTCCAATTATAGTTCAAACACAATCTACACTTCTGTAACCACTCATCAGAAAAGATTATGCGGGACATTTTCCACATCTTATTAATACACTTCACACCAGCCTACTCAAGGAACGCCTTTCAATGCAATAGCATAACCTCTTCAAGTCTGAGACTTATATCAGAGAGATTCACAACCGATGAAGCAGATTAAATAAAGATCTTACTCGCCATGACTCAATGGGAATACTTCTCCTATATCTTATTCTGCTTATACAGTTAAACTTGTCAGGATATCCTACCCATTTAACAATACTTATTTCCCCCTTTCTTCTCAGTCATATCTTTTCAATTATAACACAGACTTCAGATTGAAGCTATTTTGTATTTCCTGTTTGGTAAAAACCTCGCTTTATCTTCCGTATACAATCCCTCCAAAAAGATAATTTAAGCATCTAGTAAAGTCTCGGAAATTGAAATTTGGAAAACCTTGTAGACCACCCTGACTCGAGCCTTCCAAACCTCCCCGTCTGGATACTCGACATAATCCCCAAGCACACACCAATACCTTTATTCCTGCTCCTGTGAATCACCATCTGGTTTATTTCGCATTCTAAGGTGTAGATATAGTCTATGAACATTATTATAGAATAAGCAAGGCTGTAGTCATCAATTTACTTAAAAATTTTCATCGGAAAATCTGTTGCATTTCTCTCCTTATGTACGCTTACTCTTCAACATAGCTCTTATTCACTGAAATGTATAAATACCCCATGTCGTGCCTTTAACTAAATTCTGAAATTCACGACCTAGAACAACATCACTCCGTTGTCAGTCCACCATTCTGCCATCGGTCGTCACCCTCATAATTCTTCAGCTCAGAAACAGTACCTAGACTTTTATCTTAAGGTCTTAACCATAAATATCTAGGTTTTTACAGTTATTGGAAATGTATCTTGCATAACCAATTGGTTAAAAAGATTGGTTAACCAACTCGTATAAATCCACCAGCACCTATCGAACAGGCTATTGTTCCTGTAGAAATTTTCTTGAACATGTTTATGTAGAGTTGAAACTCCCACCTCATAATGCTTCAACTCTCTTCCCAAATGCCGGAAACTCAGCAACTATACCACCAAGCTATAGCTCCTCAATCGTAAAAACTACAACCGCCCCTTACCCTCCATGTTTACTGGCATGATAAAAATTTAATATACTAATATATATATAATTATATATATAATAAATAATATGATAACTAGATAATAATATATATATAATATTTATAATTATATTGATGTAAAAGTAATATAAATCATTTTAATATGATGAAATTGTTTATTCATTCAGATCTTCAGATAGAAACCAAAGTTCAAATTATAATATAAAATATATACTATAAATAAATATATATATATATACCATATATATATATATATATATATATAATATATATATATATTATATAATATTATATATAAAATTGAATAATAATATAATAACACCACAGGCTGACTATGAAGTAAACCATTAAGACTGCAGCCTTGTTTCATCTCCTTTAACCACCCTTGTTTTAAGTATCTTAAGCTGTTAGGACATGCCTGCAAGTAAGAATCACCTTGGTTTGAAAATCAACCAATCGCTACCTGGGCTTGGGTCAAGAGAAAAGCGGGAAATAGATTCGAAGCTTCGGCCGTATTGACCACCGATACAGCGCCGTTCTGACCAATGCAGCGTTAGAAGGCACGATAAACCACAAGTGGACCTGTTAACGAGTCTCATCATCAAGAAGAGGGCCGAACGCAGGCCCAACGAGGCCGGTAAAAACTGTAAGGAGATTAACCTAGCGCGAGCCCGGGGCAAACGTCGCCGCAATATTGCGAGGCGCGATCGCAGCGCAGGTACGCGGGGTTGGGGCAAAAAATTCCTACGTCACACGTTAGAGGATCCCGCGATTAGCAAAGCGAACTGAATAATTGCCATGATTCGGGATAATACCGCTCAGATGAAGGGCGTAAGTTACAGACCGAGACACCTCTGCGCGAAGCTGACGGGGCAACGTGTAGTCCGACAAGCGAATGGCAGGAGCTGGCGTCCCTTGGAATGGGCAAGACGCAAAGGGGGTGAGTCTCGAAGAAAAGTGAGCGAGATGGGGAAAAGGCAGAGCCAGCACCCCGTAAGCGGGGGGAAAGCGGTGGCTCGCGGCCACAGAGAGGACCATCAGTGCCAGACTCGGGAAACGTAACACGACCTCCGCAGGAGGAAATACCGTCCACGTCGAAGCAGAGGCAAGAACGTAAAAAGAAGCAGAAACACCCCCACCCCCGTCGCAACACACTGGGAGTGCAAAGCATGACAGTAAGGGAAGGGCGATGCGAACGCAGCTACCGGCTGAGGCGGTAAACATAACAGGCCCCCTGGATACAATGAAGCCCAGGGATGCACAACACACGGAGAACTCGCAGCATCAACAGAAGGGCCTCACCGGGGCACGGGAAAGCGGGGGAGAAAAAGCAAAGACGACAAACAAACTACGCACAGGCAGAAATACACAGGCGACCTCAGGCGGAGAAGGGGAGACAGCAACTCGGACGTGGCCGAGGGAAGCACACACAAGGATCCGACGGTCATATAACTGCGTAGCGGAAAGAACTCGTGGCGGGCTACGGAATCGGGACGCGGAAACATGACCTGAGCATGGATCTCTGCGGGGACCAAACAGGATCAAACGGAGGGCAAAAACATCGCGGGGCGGGAGGAAAAGGGCGGAAGAAAATACAATATAATGGAAATGAGCACCCACAACACAACCGGGAAACGTCCAATAAGCCGGGGAACGGGCAACATTCGCAACAACCGAGAACTGAGGACCTGGACAGGGTGCCAAGAGAAGAGCTAACACCGCAGGAAGAGCACGAGAGATTATAACATAAACCCCGGGAAACACGAGAGCACCATAGTGCACGGGGAGGCGCAAAAGGCCACCACCTGTAAGATGGGAACAAGCAGAAAGTGGCCCGCACTAGGACCCCCACCAGCATGACAGCTGAAGAACAAATGTACCCCACAGCCACCGAGGGGCTCGATGACATGCAACGCGAAGCGCTAGGTACCAGAGAGAAGATAAAAGAAGAGAAAAAAAGAGAGAGAGAGAATAGAGAAAGAAGAAAGAAGGAGAGAGATAGAGAGAGAAGAGAGAGATAGAAAGAGAAGAGAAGAGAGAGAAAACAGACAAAAGAGACAAACAAGACAAGATATAATAACGGTACTCGCAGGAAACAAAAACGCAGAAAACCGACGACCAGACCAAACGTAAAGAAGAGAGAAAAGAGAGAGAATAGAGAGAATAGCTTAAGTAGAGAAGAGAAAGAGAAAAGAAAAGAAAAGAGAAATGACAGAAGAAAGAAAAACTCGTATCGCAGGCAAACAAACGCAGGTAAAACCGTACGACAACCGAGAATGGAATAACGCAACCGACAGATAACAAAAGTACCACTGGAAAGTAAAAGGAACAAGACATGTACAAGAAATGAAAAAAGAAAGCAGAACAAGAACCGCGATCATAGACAGGCACAGAAACTTGCACAAACTGCAACAGTAATTAACCGGAACACAAATATCCAGGTCATAGGGTCGCGATAGGACGTCCCCGCCCGCCAAATCACAGAGGAAAAACTGCCCCCCAAGATCAGAGGTTCCCGTACGTAGCAGATATCTGGCAGCCATCGTAAAAGATGAGTAAGGGCTGCACACATAGAGACGAAAACAAGGCAGAAGTGGCAGTCAACCAGCATATGCAAGGCGAACCCGGGGAACAGTACCTTCTTATGGACACGAGCTGGCTCCAAGCGTAACCTACATCCCACCTCAGCGCGCCCCTAGCCTACTTAAGGCGCCTCTGAACGTGAGAGCGCGACCAATAGCGCACCAACAATGCGAGCGATAACGCAGAGCCGGCGGAGTCCGAAAAAAGCCATGGGACAACAGCGAAGCTGAATACCACGGTTTCGGCCCACATCAACTCCACGCGCGCCATTAAAAAGGATAAGTAAGGCGCCCCGGCCGCGCTCATAACCGTCAGGAATAAGCCCAGGAAAAATCAAAAACCATCCATGACATAGACACAGACACGACGCAGAAACACACCCGGGTAAGATGGAAATACAAACACCGGAAAAGCAGTAGCCAATGCGAATAAGAATCCAACGCCGGCAACCAGGAACGTTAACGGCAACTAAACACAGAGGAACCTATAACACAATTCATATCGGCGCAAGCGTGACACGTTAAATAGGGGAAAAACTCGCACACTCAACACGAGACACTTAAAAACGAATTAACGCCACAAGAGCAAAAGGCGCCAAAAAACATAAATTAAAAAGCGGACGCCACCAAGTCACAAACCAGAACGACCCACCACCCAGGATGAATGAAAAGACATGGGCCAATCCAGGAAGACAGAACAACATGCTAAGAAAAATAATAAGAAAAGGCATGCAACACGCCGCAAATAAATAATTACAAACCAAAAATGAGAGAAAAGAAAAAAAAAGAAAAAAGAACAAAGAAAGAGGAATAATGAGGAGAAAGAATGATAACGAGCAATAAAAACGAATCTCTGCATCAGTGCACATCAGCGAGCATCGCAAGACAAACCACACCCGCCAAACACGCAACGAACTCAACGCCCACGGGCTTGACTAGGCTGCCGATCCAACCACGCGAGTAAAAGAAAAAAAAAAAAGAAAGTAAGAAGAAGAAGAAGGAAAAACCATTCCAAAAAAAACATAATCCCATAATAATGCAATAAAAAAAAAAAAAAAAAAGAAATTAATAAAAATATGGGAAAAAATTAATAGTAGCTGATAAAAAATATCTGGAATAAAAAAAAAAACAAAAAAAAATGAATTAAAAAGAAAAAAAAAAGAATAAAAAAAAAAAAAAAAGAAAAACTCCTTCCGAAAAAAAAAAAAAATAAAAAAAAAAAAAAAAAAAATAAAAAAAAAAAAAAAACAAAAAAAAGCAAAACCCATCACGCCAATAGATAAAAAAATCCAAACAAACCAAAAAAAAAACAGATCCACGGAAAAAGCCAAACCCAAACCAAATTAAAGATCTAGGTGCCCTGATACAGAAAAATAGCTCTTCATCTCGGATCTCAAAAGAAAAAAAAACAGATCAATTAAGTACATACATTGTTAGCTGAAATTTAAGACATAGCTATATTTAAAATTGACTAAATTTTCAAACATTTTTACAGATAACAAAAGATAAAATAAAACCCCATCCCCCTCATCTCAACAACAAAACAAACGAATCATTTCAACAACAACAATTACAGATAGACTTCGCGTAGACTAAATCGGACGAAACGAGGAAAAGCGCAGAGCCCTAGTCGGGGCACTGGAAGATAACGCGCCTCAACAAAAAACCCAAACAACACCTTAGAAAAAGAAAAAAAAAACACGAAAAAACAGCCGAAAACGCCCACCAACATACACTCTGAATCCATACCCACAAACCCAAAAAGAAAAAAAAAAAAAAAAAATAAAACAAACACAAAAAACAAAAAAACTAGATACACCGCACCTCGCCAACCAACATTTCAAGCGGCAACAGGGGGTGGTGGGGGTGGGACAAGTCACCCACTCCAACGTACATCACCACTTATACACCGCACCTCACCAATCAAGCAAACAAAACATAAAACCCCATATCATTTCTATCCGAGCGCGCCTGTACTACATTCACGTCTGATTAGGAGACCAACTCTCACCGCGAGAGCGCGCACGACGAGAGCACTCGCATCTCAGCCCAAAAAACAGGCGCACACATATCACCCCTGCAACCCGAGACCCGGGCGTACATTAAACGAACAAATCTTGCTACGGCGCGACATAGATTATCTAGGAAGAGAAGTGATGCAAACCGGCACCGGAGAGCTGAAGGCATATTTCTCACACCAAGCCTCGGCCCCCCGACAACCAACTCTTAAGTTTGATTGGTTTGAAAGCAAAATTGAAACCCAGTGCCGTAGAAAGACGAAGCCTCACAAAGCTGCCTTCCGAGCCGTGAACACATCGGCGTAGTGCCATGGAATGGAGAGGAATTGAAGAAAAGAGAAAAAGAGTTGGGGATAGTGATGAGACCCCAATATAAAAAAAAAGAAAAAACAGAGTAAGTGACGATTTGGCACATAGCTACTCTGGAAATTTTTTTGTTTGGAAAGAGTACTTATATGAAATCTTAATTATTAAATTTAAAAGCATTTAAGATAGAGTCAAAGTATGTGTAGGTATGCAACATATATATGGGCCCATCTGTAGATGATGTTTGAAGCAAAAGGGTATGTGGAGTCTTGTATCAAAATAAATATTCACGAACTCCGACTCCGGAACTCCGACTTCACCTAACTCATTCAACATTACCGACATAAAATAAGATCCAACATCCGAACTGACCGATCCTCTGAAAAAAGATACACCGAACTTACCAACTCCGAGCTCCGAACTCCACTCCTTTTGAGAAATTACCGGACTCCGACTCCGACTCCAACCCTTTGAAAATTACCGAAAACTTCCAAAACTACCGAACTCCAGACTCCCGAGAACTCCGATCTCCACCCTTACTATACAAAATTAAAACACGTACTACCGACTTCAACCTTTACAAAATTGCCGACTCATTACGGACTCCGATACTCCGACTCTCAACTATCTATCTTCAAAAAACTTACACGAGCATCCGCGACTCCGAACTCCGAACTCCACATAACCCTGTGTTGAAGAGAAGTGTATGACATTCTTAGGATAAATCTGAATATCATGTTTAGTGGTACAGATGCAGTAGGGTCCTTCAAGATATATAATCAGTTAGGAAAAACATTGAAGGTTAGGTAATAAGTATTATCGAAAAATGAAGTCGATGTGATGAATAAAAAGAAAGACTATAACATGAAGACCTTTTAAGGTGATTGTGGATAGAATTAAGATGAGTGAATTATGGTAGGAAAATAGATGATCGATTTTTATTGCAGAAGAAGAAGATTATGTGTATGTAAGTAATAGCAATGATTAACTTCGAGCAACAAGATAACTTCTCTCAATGATAGATATATACAGAATACTAGAGTAAGTATTGGGATATAGAGAGTAGTTAACGAAAATGTAAGAGTTATGAGTCTATTATGGATTAGTAGAAAAGAAAGAGAGATTTTTAAATGAAGAGTTTGAAAAAACATTTAAAATCCAATCAGTATGTGGTTATAGGGAAATAGACGAAAATCAGATCATTATGTTGTCATATAAATGAGTAAGATATAAAGTAAGTTAGCGGGAGAATGAGGAGCTGATTAATAAATTGAGAGAAATAAGGAAATATAATTAAAAATAAAAAGATTTCAGGTTTGCTGAGAAAATTAAATAGTTTTTGAATAATTATAAGAAGAAAAATTATTATTTGTGGGAAGTTAAACTATGCTGCAATTAAAACTGTATTATGTATAAAAAGAGTTCAGTAAGATATAAATGAATCACTTACTCCTATTTTTATCCACTCAGACAATCTTTGTATCTAATAGAAAGTTTAGGTAGATTGTGGTAAAAGTAGGTCAAGAAAATAACTTTCAAAATGAGAGTGATGAATGGAATGAGGTGATGCATAAGCGATTATAGAAAGTAAAAAAAGATAGGCATCGAAAAGAAAAAGTTCGAACTAAGAGTAATGACCTAAGAAAAACCAATAACGAAGATACTATAAAAGAAAGGCTAATTTGTCGTGGAACTAATAATAAGGAGGAACAAAGGAACAATTAAACATTAAACAAACTGTGCAAAACGGATGAAAGCCAAAAAGAAACGAAGACTAAAAAAATAAACAAATGAAAACAAACAGTTTGGAAAGAAGGGAAAACGACAATGAAAACTTACGCACAGGGAATAATTTAAGGCAAGTTCTATTCTGGAGAAAAGAGAAAATGGAATAAAGAGGCATATATTAATAAAGAAGAGTAAGTAGTGATATAATGGGGAAATACATTCAAAAGAAACCATAAAATGAAAATCCGACGAATGCTTACTTCTAAAGTTGCACTTGATAAAAAATAAGGTGTGAAGAGACGTGTGATAAAGAACACTTCGCAAAAAACTCTCGCATAGACCAGCAAAATGGCCCAGTAATGGAAGACGCGCATAGATTGATAAAAACCCTATATGTTGTGCGGCGCTTTTATAGGCTAAGAAGGAAAATGGAATATTAATTGGAAGCGATTACACAACCAACTTCCTTAATTAGCAATAAGGGAAAGAACCGGCTAATGGGATACATAGAGTGAAAGGCAAAATTTCCGCAAGGAATAGGATAAAAAATTCCAGCCCACCCGCCCTACATAAGATGATTAAATTACAGGTAGAAATGAGTGAAAGAAAATCGTAATGGTAGAAATCGTGATTGACTAGGATATAGGAAAGATTGTAATATTGTAACAAAAAGCGTTTATAAAGGGGATAGTTCCAAGGGAGGAAGTATCCTATATATAATTATAAGGGTAAGAGTGGATAAGTTGAACTATTACAATTGTAATTTAATTGAGTAGTTATTGTTGATAAGAGAAAGATATAATGCAATTTAGTATTTAAGAAGGTTAAAAGAATGCGTGAAAATGACTGAGTAGGAAAATTAGAGTGGCAAAGAAACAATGGATGTATTATATAATAAAAAAAAAAAACAAAAGTGAACATCCAAAACCCCTGCGGCGACGACAGCAACTTAACAGCATTAACAGTGAAACAAAAATAAGACTAAATAAAGGGAATAATGAAAGAAAGAGAAAGAAAAAGAAATAAAGAAGCATGATATAAGGAGCGTATTGTATGACTGACAAAACAGAGAGTATGACTGAAAAAATTAAATAGTAGAAGGACTTTGTGCATAGGTGTTAAGTGAATACTTTATTGTAATTAAGGTGGTAAGGTCATTATGATAGTAATGTCGATAGTAAAAGAAGTGTGCAAATAAGTAGTAAGAGGATAAATTGAGTTTAATTATAAATAATAATGGGGCAATTTCTTAGATGATTTTATATTTAATTATATTATTAATTTTTTGTGGGTGATCCACCCACAAATACATTATCAGTTATAAATTAGTACAAACGTCATTTGTCATAAGACTTCTTAATTAATTACTTTTAAAATTTAAAATTTTAAAGTTGAATTTTTATTTTATTATTTTTTTATAACTTATAGTAAATAACAGTAATATTTTAAATGTAAGTTTTTTTATTTTATATTTATAATTTTAAAATTTAAGGGTACCTATTTCAAAGTAAATTGATGAATTGGAAATTAACTTAATTGAAATATGTGCCACACAATTGCATCTCATAATTTTGGTTATATTAAGTATATAATGATTGTTTAAATTAAATTTTCTACTCAAAAATAATTATAGTTAATTAAGTAAATATATATATATATATATATATATATATATATATATATATATATATATATATATATATATATATATATATATATATGTAATGCTATACCTTCATTCACTATGCTAAAAAAATTCTCTCTCTCTGCACATATATATATATATATATATATATATATATATGTATGTATGTAGTAATATATGTAATATGTAATATGTAATATGTAATAATATTTATATTAATAATAATTAAGTGAATGGAATAACACATAATTAAATAAATGGTAATAATAATAATAATATGGAAGATGTATATATGCGCATGTAAAATATAATAATAATAATAATCATATCAGGAATTATATATGTTTATATATATATAATAATAATATATGTATAACATAATAATAACAATATCAATAATAATATGTAATAATAATAATAACAATAATAATAATAATAATATGTATATATATTTAATAATATGTATATATATATATATGTATAATATATCTATGTAATAATAGCCAATAATAATAATGTATGTATATGTATAGCATATGTATGTATGTAATTTATATATATGTATGTATGTAATATGTATATATATATATCTTATATATATATATGTAATAATAATAATATATATATATGTATATAATATGTATGTATAATAATAATAATAATATGTATATGTATGTATTAAAGTATATAAAGTATGTAATATGTATAATAATAATATGTAATAATAATAATATATAATAATAATAATAATAATAATAATATATATATATAATAATAATAATAATAATAATAATAATAATATATGTATATATATATATAATATATGTAATATATATAGATGTATAATAATAATAATAATAATAATAATAATAATAATATATATATATGTATAACAATAATGTATAATAATAATAACATATATAACAACTATTAATAGTATGTATGTATAATTTGTAATATGTATGTATATATGTATATGTAATATGTATATGTATAATATGTAATAATATGTAATATAATAATATATATATGTATAATAATAATAATATATAATAATAATATAATAATAATATAATAATAATAATAATAATATAATAATAATAATATGTAATAATAATAATAATATATGTATAATAATAATAATAATAATAATAATATAATGTCAATAATAATAATAATAATATCAATAATATATAATAATAATATGTATAATAATATGTAATAATATAATATATATATATATATATATATATATATATATATATATATATATATATATATATATATATATATATATATATATATATATATATATATATATATATATATATATATATAATTCATTTAATTTTCTTTCTAATAATTTCCTATAAATTTTTAAATTATGAATATAAAATTGAAATAGTATTATCAAAACAAATATTATTTTCAGTAATAAATTATAAGAGATATAATTTCGTTTTCTTTCATTTCATGGGTGCATTACCATTAAATTATATATATATATATATATATATATATATATATATATATATATATATAAATATATAT
>JABUQX010018155.1:45000-49890 GCA_015478945.1 Trachelipus rathkii
AAATATTTATTATTTGTGTCCACAATAAGTGTTGTATATATATATATATATATATATATATATAATATATATATATATATATATATATATATATATATATATATATATATATATATATATATATATATATATATATATATATATATATATATATATATATATATATATATATAGATGGTCAGATTTTTTTAATGCTCACAGTATGTAGCTAGAGAACGGCAGGTCCTACAGTAAAAAAAATTATATATTTGGAATCAGCCGAAAATTTTAGGATGGGATTTAACTTTTTTCTTTTTTTTTTTTTTTTGAGTAAAATTTTTTTTTTTTTTTTGTTTAGGTATTTATATTTTGGGGGAAACCGGAAACATGGTAGAGTCAGGGTCTCAGCCTCTGGATGACGGGGGGGACTAATCCCCCCCTCCGGGGATGGTCTCCGGAACCCCCGCTCTTTGGTCTTTGGGTGTCGCAGGGGTTCCTCCGACCATCCCCTCCGGGGTATGAAGCCGTCCCTCTGTGCCCCCCATCGGCTCGAGCCCCCTAAATTTGGTGAAATTTTTTTTTTTTGTTTTTGGAAAATTTTAAGTTTTTTTAGGGGCTCGAGCCAAGACGGACAGAGGAAGATTTCATACCCGGAGAAGATGTTGAGCTACGGCCTAAGATAGCGGTTCAACCATCCCAGAGAGAGAGGATCAATCCCGGTCATCACCGGGATCTGCATCTTTGCAGTTACCACTTTAGTTAAAAAAAATTTTTCACTTCAAAACAAATCCCATCCAGCAGAGATTTCGGCTGATTCAAACCATAATTTATTTTACTAGGACCTATAGTTCTCAATTTGCTACTGTCGACATTAAAAAACTGTTAAATCTGTAATATATATATATCAACACAAATATGATCTTACAGACAACCCAAACTCTGCCATCACCATACATAGAGACTCTCAAAACCAAACAATAGATATCACTCACATGACACCTATAATTAACATAGAACATCTACACCTTAGAAAACTTACCGAATCTTTCTGTATAAACAACACAAAAAACTTTAACATACATAAAAACGAGCTCCTAATTGATCCCATCTTAAACAACATCTTAAACTCCACACCATTTTTTAAGAAATTAATTCCAAAACTTTCTAATATTACTTGATTTTTAGATTCTTTATATTAATTAGTTAATTTTTAGATTTATAATTTAGTTCTTTATGTAACACATCTGACAGAGGGCCTCGTTAGGCTGAAAGCTAATGTGAATAGACTCTACTAAATAAATTAGTACAATATTTTAAAAATTTAAAAGGATCTTGAAATCCTTCCCTTAGTTTATTTTTTACCTTAAAGGCATTTACCATTATAAATATTATAAAGCGTCTCAAGCTTTACCTTAACATATATATATATATATATATATATATATATATATATATATATATATATATATAGACAGATATATATATATAATAAATTATCTCTATATATATATATATATATATATATATATATATATATATATATATATATATATATATATATATATATATATATATATATATATATATATATATATATATATATAATAATAACATAATATGTATATAATATGTATATATCTTCTTCAATATGTAATATATATATATATATATATAATATATATATATATATAATATATATACCTTATATATATATACAGGTGTTACGAAATAGGGGGACAAATTTGGAGGATATTATCTTTGTAACATTACAAGCGTTTTGTCTTAAATAAAGTTACCTGTAAAGTTCTTCATTTAGTAGGTAAATGAGTTAGAAAGGTGCAACGGGTATGATGTGAATATTGGCGTTTATGTTCCGTAGATGTGACGAGTTGGCTACGGAAACTCTGCAACGTAAAGAAAAGTAGTAACCTATAGAACAAGGGTATTGCTGTCTCTAATATTGGACACTGCCATAGGTTGCTTGATAGGTACCACCTTATTATAGAGATAGGAAAATAATTCGTTCTCGAGTTGCATGATGTCAGCTTTAGACACTCAGACCATATATATATATATATATATCAGTGGCGTACCAGCCCGGAAGTTATGATATGTACATAAAATGATTGTAATATGTAATAATATAATATATGTATATATGCTCAATATGTATATATATAGCCATAATATATATATGCACCATGTATATGTATATATAATAACAATAATAACTCTATATATATGTATATATAATATATACCAATAACAACCAATAATATGTATATATGTTTGTATATGCTCCATATGTAATGTATCAACTCATCTTCATAATAACTCAACATAATATATGTATGCCATGGCATAATATATATGTATGTATATATAAACAGAAATATTTTTGGCGATGCATTCTTATTTATTTGAAGGAGAAAAATTTAATTTTCAAGTCCTTTTGAATAAAGCTATGTTTATTTATGTGTATTATATGCATAAGATTGACTCAAAGCCTGACATAGGCCTACCAGAATTTTTAAATAATTATTTTAATTATATAAAGGTAAACAACACTTAATTAATAAAAATGTTACATATAATTAAAATTCAATAAAGCACAACACCTTCACTGCCTCTATTCCAAAACTTAACACAGCAAATATATGGTAAACATTTATTTTCACTCTGCCATCATAAATGAGAATATGATAGATAGATAGATAGATAGATAGATAGATAGATAGATAGATAGATAGATAGATAGATAGATAGATAGATAGATAGAGAGAGAGAGAGAGAGAGAGAGAGAGAGAGAGAGAGAGAGAGAGAGAGAGAGAGAGAGAGATTCAAAATCTTTTTCAAATTATTTCGTTCAATTTCACTGGGTGACGAAAGTTTCGTACTCACTTGAAATTTGTATTTTTCACAAGCTCAACAGCAAGGTATGACCTTGGCTTTCCTATATATTTTATATGGAAATATGAAGATCTACCATTCACGCCCACCGCTTTCCGATTACTCTTAGGAAAAGAGTGGAAGGAGTATTCCAAATAAATTAATTTTTATAATTATTTATTACTAAAGTAGTTGATTTTCTTTAAATTTATTTTATAAATCAGTTTCTTTTTTACACTTTCATATAAAATTCTAATAATTTATTTTACTTTACCATTTAAAATTCTTTTTATTAAAGACGAAAAGTATTGGGTGGGTGGCCAAGTATGAAATAAAAATGAATGACACATAGTATATATCTATATATATCTTTATATCTATATAATATATATATATATATAATAATAATACCCAGTAATAATATAAATCTATATATATAATAATAATAATAATATATAACTATATATATATATACTAACTAATACAACTGCTGCTCAACATATATTCCATCTATAATGCTTATATATATATATAGCTATATATATATATATATATATATATATATATATTAATATATATATCGTAAAATATTTATTTTTATTCTTTTCAAACTAATAAAACTAAACCAAACTAAACGAAGTTCGTTAAAGCGCTCATATTTTTTCTATATTTCTTAGTTATCTTCAATATATTTATGAATATTTAATAAAAAAAAAAGGCTTTTGTTATTTATTTCATTTACGTTAAGGGTAAACTTATTTATTCAATCGTTTGGTAAGATAAATTAATGTTTAATAATTTAGAAATGAGTTAGCTAGAAATGAGTTGATTTTTGATACTCAAAAATATTCAAATTAAATTAGTTTCCGCTAGTTATTTAAGAAAAGCCTATTTTATAATCAAAGTATAATATTTTAAATTTAATATTTATTATTACAATTATATAATTTAATAAAGTTCAATTATCCGTAGTTTTATTTTATTTACTCTATTTAATCTACTTTGTTAGAATAACTGCGTATATAAATATTTTATTTACATAAAAGTTCTTGTATTCCAAATTATTTCCAATATTAATTTTTTGAAAAAACTGCGTATATAAGTATTTTATTTACAGACAAGTTCTTGTATTCCAAATTATTTCCAATATTATTACTTATCTTTCACTTTATTATTTTATATTATTATTAATTTATTACTTCATACTAGTGGTTTTTCATATCCTTATATCCTTCTGCCGTTGCATCGCAGAGCAGTGGCGGTTCCAGGGCAGGGCGATTTGGGCAAGCTCCCTGGGCCTCGCGCCTTATAAGGGACTCGCGTGCATGCAGAGGCTAACAGATTGCATGAGCTGCGCAATATATATATATATATATATATATATATATATATATATATATATATATATATATATATATATATATATATATATATATATATATATATATATATATATATACAAAAAACTGCGTAGTTTTTCTATTTTTGCGAGCCTTTAACAATCGGTTATATTTCTTTCTGCCAAATAGTGAAAATAATCATTCTTAAAAAATTTATATAAGCCAACTCTAATAAAAGTAGAAGTAAATGAGTCTCTTAAATATATTAAAATTTTTTTTAAATTTTTAGTTTATATTTTTATTACTTAATGGTTTCTCGTTTTAATATTTTAAATTTGAAGAAAGAGATAATGGTTAGGAAAATTAATCTTTCTACCCTATAGCTTTCCATCTTCAAAGAAAGCTTTAAATCAAAGCAATTTCACTGAAAAAGAAAAAAAAAATCAAAAGTGGCAACTTTTATGACCCCCACAAACAAAAAAATCTCCCCACGAGGAGAAGGCGATGTTCGGATATTTACTTTATAAGCAGACCTAGAACAGCGAAGGCCAGAGAAAAATTAGGCCGGCCAAAAACTAAATCATTAACATATATAAAAAATAATTTTTATTTGTAATGAAATTAAATTATTGATGGCTTCACAATAATTATTAATCACAGAATCTATCCACATCCCCAGATC
>JABUQX010018156.1:0-2500 GCA_015478945.1 Trachelipus rathkii
GTATAAAAATATTAAAAAAAAACTTTCGGGTTCAGAATTTGATATTCTTTATATATTTTATGAATGTAACGTTAAATCCAGGGTGCTTTGGTTTCAAACCAAAAATGGTTCTTTTTTTGCCTCTATTCTAAACACTCTAACTTTCATGCTATTTCTTTAACCAAAAAAAGCACTAAGTGCTCTAAATGAAATCATATATATAACAGCCATTATATATTTAGAAAGAAAATAAATGGGGAAAAAACATTAGTAACGCAATAAAAAAAAAAAAATTTGCAAATCAAAATACTATATTAATAATCAAAAACCCTAATAATGACTTTAATCATTTTTTTCTTTGATTTAGAAATTGTTATTCATATGTAAAGTAAAACAAATATTTTTATCGAGTGACTGAGTGTAGCTAAAGAATTAGACGAGAGAGAAATCTTCAACAGTTTATTTTCGCCAAATTATTTTATAAATTCAAATTCATCATCATATAATAGTTTTTATATTTCGTTAAATTAATCAAGCAGATCTAAAAAACTGTTAATAGTATGAAATAATTTTTTTGACATTTATCATATATATATATATATATAATATATATATAATATATATGTATATATATATATATATTATAATATAATATATATATATATATATAGGGGACGCAGAACTAATTGAGCAATTGTAGGTTTATAAAAATGTTTTGGATACATAGCACATGACCATGTTATTAGTTCGAGGTTGGAGTACCTTACCATTTTATCCTTAAGTTCTGATAATGTCCTAAAATGGCCCCCATTATTAGCAACCCACTGATGATGCCGTTTTCTAAAGTTTTGGACAGCACTTTTACACATATAGCGTGGTATTGCGTTGACTTCTTCAACAATTCGCTCCCTTAGCTCTGGTAGGGTGTGAGGACGACTTTTAAACACCTTTTCTTTCAGATATCCCAACAACAAAAAGAAATCGCAAATGCCCAAATCAGGTGACCCTGCAGGCCATCCTATATCACCCCTCAGAGAGACCAGACGTCCGGGAAACATTCTTCCCAAAACAGTGAGTGAGTTTCAGGCTGGTGTGAGCTTTAACCCCCCTCTTGTTGGAACCACAAGTCCCCCAACCCCAAATCCTCAACATTCTCTTCCATTTGTGATGCACGAAAATGTTCAGCATCGTGAATAACGTTCGGAATTACGGTCACCAGTCCAACGTCCTTTCCTCCTCAAAAGAAGTATGGAACTATAACCACCAAACCGTGATACAGGCCACCACCATACCGTTTAGTTTAGCGGAAATTAGTGGCCTTCTGGATAATTGAGTTATATTAATGCCCAGTAGCGAAAATTTCGATTTTTGACAGCCCTACACAGGTAAAAATGTACCTCGTCGCTACTGAAGAAGGCTGACTCGGGAGGGATCTGTGCAAGCATTTACGCACACAGAATCTCGGCGGTTACATAATCTGTTTGCTTAGCATTCCTGAGCATCATATTTTTATATGGATGGAAATGTAATCCATATTGATGATCCTTTGCAAACTGCGTCGGATATTTCCAGGCAACAGCATGCCGTCTGGCGAGGAACGTCGATGCGACTGCACATACCGATGCTCTTACTTCTCCACATTTTCTGTGTTCTGATGGATCTGCATCGGCCATGTGTATCTGTTCGTAGTGTCCTACCAGTTGCCTAACCCAGGGCCGAATTGTGTTCGCCTAATGCACGGGATCGTTTCGCGGAATGTCGACCATTGCCGAAAAGCTTTTTGCATCGTGATCACAGAATTGTTGTTTATCTAAACGCCCGCACGGCAAAAGCCGCGAGCATTCCCGTACCACACCATATTCGAACAAATGAGAATGTCGGCGGAAGAAAACGAGACCGCGAGCATCTGCCTCCCCTGACTCACCCCCAACAGTGAAACCCCAAAAACTGTTCAATTGGTTCTGCGCACGCTGTATAGATATATATATATATATATATATAGAATATATTATATATAATATATATATATATATATATATATATATATATATAATATAATTAATATATATACATATATATTTATATATACTAAGTTATTATATATATTATATATATTTCGCTGGGTGAAGGCAGAGGCGTCCACACGGAACGGGAGTTCTTATGAAAAAAATTTTCTACCCATGATTGACTTTGGAGCCTAATTTGCTCCGACACGCACATCTTGAAATAGTGAAAATCTCAATGGAAGTGGAAGTGATAAATAAATGGGAGTGTCGTTTCATGATTTTGCCAAGTGGCATTAGATGTAAGATTGAAGCATGCAGTTAAGTCTGGGTCAGAGAGCAATTGGATCAAAGACACGAGATGAGCAACTGCGTCTGAATACGAGTTGAAGAACTATACACATATAAGATGTCTTCCTCTAATAGACAGAAGAGCACAAAAAGTAAAAATAGATTGTTCTCGAGCCACCAGCATGCATCCCGGCGACGTTACCAAGTTACAGAAGACCACCGTCAAC
>JABUQX010018156.1:27500-30000 GCA_015478945.1 Trachelipus rathkii
ATAATTTTTAAAAAAATATTTTTTTCCTTTGAAATAATTTTTTTTTTATTTACAAATAAATTTTTTTTATGACCGGTGGTTTTTTTTTGCTGTAAATTGAAACTGTGAATAGAATAAATATATTGATTTTGTTTACCTCTGACTAAATAAATTTTAGTAGCCTTGGCGTCATCTGATTTCTATGTATTAGGATTTAGAGGAAACACACACACACACACACACACACACACACACACACACACACACACACACACACACACACACATATATATATATATATATATATATATATATATATATATATATATATATATATATATATATATATATATATATATATATATATATATATATATATATATATAAGAAATGATTAAACTTGTATTTTTCAATATAGTAATACATTCATGTATTAAACATTACAGAATCACATAAAAATAACACTCATGTATTCATATACACATTGGCAAAACACGAAAAAAAAATTTGGATATTTTTATAAATAAACTTTCCTTAAATTAAAAGATCGAATAAAAATTTTTGATAAAACAAAAAAACTTCCTTTCAGCACAAACCGAAATTACTTTCTTCTTCAATGTAAGGACCTGATACTAAATCGTTCTTCTTCCAAGCCAATACCATATATATCATACAAGTCCATACATAAACAACAAATATAAATGCATAAAGAACATATATCAAATGCATATTCCATTCGTAGAATGGCAAGAAACGTGACCAGACTCAGATATTCCTTATATTCTTGTAACGAAATTAAGTTTACTTAAAGCACACATATACTACCCCTAATGTTTCTTTACATAATAGTAGCTGATATGCTATATATATATATATATATATATATATATATATATATATATATATATATATATATATATATATATATATATAATATCTTTATATCTGTATATATATATATATATATATATATATATAACAACAACATATATATATATATATATAGTAAGAGGATGAGTAGAGATACAGTCAGGCGGGAGATGTACGTTTGAGAGCGATAGGCGGGAAGAGACTAGAAGGGCCAGACAGAGAAACGAATAGAAGAGGTGGTGGGGACATCTGGAGAGAATGCAAGAGGGAAGAGTGGCCAAGAAGAGATGGGAGTGGAGACCGGAGGAAACGAGACCAAGAGGAAGACCTAGGAAGAGATGGGAAAGCTCGGTGGAAGACTCATTGAGAAGACATGGATTGCCGTCGATGCAGGAGATGAGGGAAGATGGAGTTTTGGAAGATAGAGGAAGATTCAGAAGAGTGCTGGACAGAGCTTGAGTGTTGAATTCGATCACTTTAACTGAAATACTAAATATAGATATATATATATATATATATATATATATATATATATATATATATATAACATATATATATATATATACACACCATATGTGTATATATATATATATACACACATACATACTCATGCCTATTTATACTACATACATATATATATACTACACACACACACACCTATATATATATATATATATATATATGCTCTTTATATATTTATATATATATACTATATATATATATACTCTCTCTATCTATCTATATATATATATATATATATATAAGGGGCCATATTATTCCTTTTAGCCCATAGATTCCTTCTCTTAAAGTTCTCTAGATTCTAGAAGATTGTTTCTTGGTCCAGTGGTTTCCAAAAATAGTTTATCACACCCCATTCCACCCCCCAGGTAAGGATTTCACCCTGTCAATCAGAGTAGCATCTTCTTCCATTTGGAATATAAACTCTTTCTCGTAGAGTTCCTAAAAGATTATGCTTTAACAATCCCGTTAGTCTTTAATGAAGAATCTGGAGTTGTTACAAGCCATAAAATTGAATAGCAGGGTTGCTAGCCTTGTTTCCAGCAATGAAATTTAATGGCCGGGTTGCTAGCCCTGTTTCCAGCAATGAAGTTTAATGGCCGTGTTTCTGGCCGTGTTACAAGCATGAAGTTGAATGGCCGGTTGATAGCCCTGTTTCCAGCAATGAAATTGAATGGCCGGGTTGCTAGCCCTGTTACAAACAGTGAAATTGAATGGCCTGGTTGCTAGCCCTGTTTTCAGCAATGAAAATTAATGGCCGGGTTGCTAGCCCTTTTACAAGCAATGAAATTGAATTGCCTGGTTGCTAGCCCTGTTTCCAGCAATGAAATTTAATGGCCGGGTTGCTAACCCTCTGGCCTAAAATGAAATTGAATGGCCCGGTTCCTAGACCTGTTCCCCTAAATTGTCCCTCACATGATCTAATATTATTGACAACCAAGCCCCACTTAATTCTGTAACCATTCTGTCAAGAAATCTTTAGAACCTTCTAAATATTTTGTGGGTATTCAATGTTCATCTTATCCTTTCTTCTCTTGTCTCTCCTTTTAGTTTTTCATTACAGAATATTTATTTTATATTTTCATATTTATTTATTAATCTTCTCAATATCTAAATCACACACACACACACA
>JABUQX010018156.1:32500-40000 GCA_015478945.1 Trachelipus rathkii
ATATAGGAGGAGAGCCAAGTATGGAGTACATATATATATATAAGAAAAAAAAATATAGTTATATATATATATAAAGATATATATATATATATATATATATATATATATATATATATATATATATATATATATGTTTTATAGACGATGCAGATGATCTTGATTGCTCAGCAAAGCTATTTATTACCTATTATATTATTTATATTGTATTAATGTAAAAGAATAACTATCGTAATATATGTTGACTTAGGAAAATGAAATATTAATGTAAAGTGAAATTAAACCATGAAAGGTTTGCTAATGGAGAAATAATGCTGATAATTGATTAAAATAGTAATGTTATTGGCACTCTGGAAATTTTAAAATAAGAGGTTATGATTGGCCGGATAGAAAAGAGACACCCTAGAATTTGAAAGGCGGAAAGAACAGGTAGTGAGGCATAATGATACACCTGCCAAAGATGTTCTTAACTTCTTTAGGGGAGGGATCAAAATTATATTAAATAAATTATGGAGAGTATCACGGGCTCTCGTGCAGGTGGGTTCACTTGTCCTGAGTTCGTGATTTTGTTTGCCTGGAGGGACGGCATATGCCCTTCGTTGGTAAGGTCCGCTCTCAAAAAACAAAACAAAACAAAAAAATAAATTATATTTAAATGGAGTGAGGTGGCGTTGTTGTATTTTATGTTATATTAAATCAATAATAGTGAAGAATATCCCTATAAAATTGTGCAAGCATATCAATTTCTGATTTTGTCTGTGTTCTCCATGACTTAATTCAATATTACCGATGTTCAAATACTCATTAACTTTTAAAACAGGGTTAAGGACAATAAACATTACAATGTAATGTAGATCTCAATAAAAGCCAAGACTTCCTACAATAAAGAATAAAGCCAAAGCAACTTGCTTCCACTCACACATACACACACATATACACACGCATATATATATATATATATATATAAATACTATATATATATATATATATATCTATATATATTTGTGGGTTATAATTAGTATATATATATAAATATATTTATTTTTGCTCTTGTACTCTTCTGGAAGGTTTCTATACATGTATATACATATATTGTTATATATATACACACATATATATATATATATATATATATATATATATATATATATATATATATATATATATATATATATATATATATATATATATATATATATATATATATATATATATATATATAATTTTCAACCACTGACGGGTAGCCCATAGAAGTCGGTAAAAACCGGTAAAAGTCCACAAAAGTCTGTAAAAACCGGTAAAAGTCTACAAAGCCCGTTAAACTCTGGTAAAGTCCACAAAAGCTCGTAAAAACCGGTAAAAGTCCACAAAAGCCCGTAAAAACCGGTAAAGTCAACAAAAGCCCGTAAAAACCGATAAAAAACCACAAAAGCTTGTAAAAAACAGTAAAACTTCAAAAAAAAACATAAAACCGGTAAAAGTCCACATTATCCAGTAAAAACCGGTGAAATTCCACATAGGCCGGTAAAAACCGTCCACAAAAGCCCGTAAAACCAGTAAAAATTCACAAAAGCCAGTAAAAACCGGCAAAACTCCACATAAGCCCGTAAAAATCGATAAAAGCTAAAAGCCCGTAAAAACCGGTAAAAGTCCACAAAAGCCAGTAAAAAACAGAAAAAGTTCCCAAAACCCCATAAAAACCGATAAAAGTCCACATAAGTCCGTAAAAACCGGTAAAAGTTCACACAACCCCGTCAAATCCGGTAAATGTCCACAAATGCACATAAAAACCGGTAAAGTCCACAAAAGTCCATAAAAACCGATAAAATCCACAAAAGCCCGTAAAAACCAGGAAAAGTTCCCAAAAACACATAACCGGTAAAAGTCCATATAAGTCCATAAAAACCGGTAAAAGTCCACATAAGCCCGTAAAAACCGTTCACAAAAGCCCGTAAAAACCGGTAAAAGTCCACAAAAGCCTGTAAAAACCGGTAAATGTCCACAAGAGCCCGTAAAATCAGGTAAAAGTCTATAAAAGGCCGCATTTTTTTTATTTAAATAAAAAAAATAATGATTGATTAAATGCATTAACCGCATCATAATGTCTACAGTATTAATTTGTATAATTTAACTGCGGAGAAAAATTATATATATATATATATATATATATATATATAATAAGTATATATATATATATATATTATAGTATATATATATATATATATATAGTATATATATATAAGTATATATATATAGTATATATATTATATAATACATATATATATATATATATATATATTATATATATATATATATATATATATTATATCTATATAATTATATATATTATATATATATATATATATTATATTTATATAATTTATTATTATATTATATATATATTATATGTATATATATATATATAATATAGTATATATATATATAGTATATATATATATATATATATATATATATATATATATATATATATGATATACTTATATATATATATATATATATAGTACTATATAATGATGATATATAAGGTTTACATTCACTATACCTACAAAATCACATAAATCCAAAAATCTAAAAAAGAAATAGAATTAAAAAACCTAAAAGTCTTCTTCTTAGAGCCAAAAAAGCGAAACGAAAAAGCAGTAAAAAGAAACCGAGTTAACTCTCCGCGCTCCCCCCGCCCCTCCGTACCCCCGACCGGTGAATGGTGGTTAAAAAGAGGAAGAAGAAGTCGTGAGCGTCAGAACGTAATTGATGTCTTCAGCAGGAATGAAAATTACGCACCTTCAATCCCTTAACGAAGAAGCAATCCTCCCATTTCGAAAGGAATAAAGAAATTAATGGAGGCTTGAAGTTCGTGGATAATGGAATCATATTATTGATTATTAATTATTTTAATTATTGATTATTATTATCTACTATTATTATTACATTATTATTATTATTATTAATGTATTGATTTTTTATTATTATTATTATTATTATTATTATTATTATTATTATTATTATTATTATTATTATAAATATTATTATTATTATTATTATTATTATTATTATTATTATTATTATTATTATTATTATTATTATTATTATTATTATTATTATGTATTATTAGTTATTATTTTATTATTATTATTATTATCATTATTATTATCTATTATATATATTATTATTAATTATTATTACTATTATTAATAATTATTAATTGATCATTATTATTATTATTATTATTATTATTATTATTATTATTATGCTATTAATAATCAGTTTACCGTATCTAATTTGATTTGTACAGTTGACAAGTTAAGAAATATATTACGTTGCTTTTGTATTTCTATAATGTGTGTAATGACGCTTGATTTTGAAGGCTTTAACCGCCAACTCAGGAGCTCATTTCAGCTCAATATTTTTATATAATAGGCTACTATTCAATGCTTAATATTTTTTATATAATATATTATTTTGCTCAATATAGTATTGATTTATTATTTATTTTATTAATATTATTATTATTATTATTATTAATAATGATTATTATTATTATTATTATTATTATTATTATTATTATTATTATTATTATTATTATTATTATTATTATTATTATTATTATTATTATTATTATTATTATTGATTATTAATTATGTATTAATTATTATTATTTATTATTATATATTATTATTATTTTATTATTATTATTATTATTATTATATTATTATTATTAGTTAGTAGTAGTAGTAAAGTAGTAGTAGTAAGTAGTGGTAGTAGTAGGTAGTAGTAGTAGTAGTAGTGCTTTTAAAATTAATGTTTTTGATTTTAAATAAATTCACGTCAAAAAATTGAATATACATATTTTATTTCAATATTATATGCAAGTCTGATTAAATTTATATAATTTAGTGAGACGTTTCATGATTGGTTACATCAATTCTCCTTTCCGCCATTTGCAACTGGACATTTTCCTGTCATTTCCAACTAGACATTTTCTTGTCACTTCCGATCGGACATTATTCTGACATTTCCATTAGGATATTTATCCTATCAATTCCAATTTGACATTTAAGAGCATTAGTGAATTATCATTTTTTAAATGAATGAATGACAATGGACGAAAATTGATACTACTACTACTACTACTACTACTACTACTACTATAGCTAATAATAATAATAATAGTAATAATAATAATAATAATATTAATAGAAAGAGAAGTAAATGTTAAAAGAATAGATAAAGGTTTATACACAAATTATGATTCTAATATACCCGAAAGATATAAACTATCTATTATTAAAATCCTAATTCAAAGAGCTTATAAAATAACTTCAACGTGGGAACTCTTTAACAAAGAGGTAATAAGAATAACAAAAAACTTAATTAATAATGGTTACCCTCAAATTAAAATAGAAAAGGTTATTAAAAGAACTATAAACAACATTTTAACTTCAAATAATAATTCACTTAACAATGGAAAGCAAGATAACTTTTTATTTTAATATCAATTAAATTTTGACAAATTTTTCTAGAGAAGAGCGAAAATTAAACATAGATTGTAAAGGAACAATGTTGAAGGTTCAGAGAAAAGAGTTAAATTAGAAGTTACTATACAGACCGAGGACGAGTGTCCTCATCAATTTTAGTAGCCCGTGGTCATTGTTTCGGAGGATTTTAGCAGAAGTAATGTTGTGTTGCAATTTAATTGCAGAGAGTAGGATGTAGATTGCCTCTATGTGGGATACACAACTAACACCTTAAGAACCCGAATTATGCAACACAGATAATAATAATAATATGGGAGCATTACACTACGGATCACAAATCCCCTCCTACAGTTGAAATTGATAATTGTTTTTAAAATTTTATTTCAAGTTTGTAATTTCAACTATGCTTGCGCATAGCGAATCTCTTTTTATTAAAAAACTTAAGCCGAACATCAATGTGAAATTCAATGAAATGAATGAATGCTTGGAAATGTTTTTGAATATTTGAGTCTTGTTGCAGGTACACCTAGTAAATCCAATTGATAATAGCTGTATTTGCAAAATAATGTGAGCTTGTTTGATTTTTCATCAAAATTATTTTTTAAACTTCATAATTATTGTAAAATAATTTTAGTTTTTTATATTTAGAAATTTATTTTTTGTAAGCTGCATTATAAATAAAAGTTAGTTAACCGTGATCATGCCTGAAGTATACAGGCGAAATATTGGTATAATATTAAAAAATTTAATTTTAATTATTCTAGAATAGTCCTTAATAAAATTTCTTCCGAAAATAAAGAACTATTTAGAAGAATTGAAAGACTTGTAAAAAGTACGTTAAAATTGACGCTGATCTAAATTTTCTTAAAATAATAATAATATTGAAAGAATTCTGAGTGAAAAAAATGCTTACATCCCATTGTTTTATCCTTTTGCCACCTCAATGTTCTATCCACCTCTTCTTGTTTACGAATAGCCCTTCTCTTTTCTTTTAATTGTAATAATAGTATTAATAATATAGTAATAATATTAATGAATAATAAATAACACTTATAATAATTAATAAATTATAATAAGAAAAATAGTATAATAATAATAATAATAATATTAATATATAAAATTTAAACAATAATAATAATAATAATAATAATAATAATAATAATAATAATAATAATAATAATAATAATAATAATAATAATAATAATAATAATAATAATAATAATAATAATAATAATAATAATAATAATAATAATAATATGTTTATTTTTTAATCATTGATATTTATATATCAGTTTTATCTATTTTAAAAATTTCTCTACGTTAAGAGCTACTCTTTATACCATTTACAAAAAGATTAGTTTCATCTGAAAGGGGCTGGGAACACCCTTTTACAATATATTTTTCCTTTACTTAAAAAGTTGCTATAAATGAAGAATTTATTAATAATAGAAGGATTTCCGATATAAAGTAGAATAAAGCAAATTGTTTAAATTTGGGATTCTAATTAAATACTAAAGGTAGTTTAATGATAAACTACCTAAGGGAACTACTAATTTGCCCCACAACCAGGATAAACTAATGATACAGTACTAAATTACCACCACCTTAAAATATAAATATGAATTATCAGCCAGTTCGGATTTACCAGAGAAACATTGTGATGTTTCATGCGCTCGCAGCAATATTTTGCAACGTGGTTTTTTATATTTAATTTGACAACTATATTTATATATATATATATAATATACAATATATTATATATAAAAAAAATATATATATATATATATATATATATATATATATATATATATATATATCTCCACATTATATATATTTTATATATATATTGTTTTACAAGTATATATATATATTATTATATATATAATATATTAATTATATATATATATATATATATATTATATAATATGTAATATATATATATATATATATATATATATATATATATATATATATATATATAAATTAATTTTATTTAAGAAAAAATCCGAAAGTAGTATTCCACTTACTAGTTTTTTATATAATAAGCTGAGAGAAAAGATAAATTTTTTTTATCAATAATTGCTTTGCGGAATAAATAAAATCGTGAACAATTCGCTTTCTATTTTTTTATCAAAAGATAATTTTTAATTATAAATTTTTATCATCTACTCATGAAACTTTATTTTATTTTTTTAACCTAAGGCACCTAACTATAATTTTTTTATTATATTAATAACTTGAATTATTTTAAACCACGTAAAATATATTTTTGAAGGCATTCGTTAAAAATTGCTATTGTGTCTCCGAAGCGCACGATGACAAAAGATTACTGACGAAATATCGTTTCAGATGCCCACGATATTTTTTAGGGTTCGTCGATTATATTGACATACAATATCGATATATCGATATTTATTAAAAATTATATATGATCAATTTTTTTCTTCTTTTCTTTTATGTGTGCGATTTTACTTTGAGTTTTTGTTTACAAACATAAAAAAATTAGGTATCAAACTGTTGCTGTTGTTTGCATAACCCATGAAATATTTTGGTTAATTGGTTCACCGAAGAAATAGTTAGAGGTAAAAGAACAGTCAGACATTAAAGATATAAAAGTCACCAGATGAGTTTCATATTACCATAATCTCAAATACCACTACTGGGACAACTAAAGAATAACACTCCCGGAATCTAATCAGAAAAAAGTCGAGCTTAAAAGTGAGAGAGCGCTAATATTCAAGGGGACTCACAATAAAAGTGAATACAGTGATAAACGTAGGCCCTCTCAGAATCAATTTAAGCTCTTTGCGAAATCCTAAACAATGGAAACAGAAACATTGTCTGAAACGTAAAGGATCCATCAGAAACCTCAGCCACTTTGAACTATAGCGGCAAAGATTTCAAAGACTAAATTTCAGACAGCACAACTGCACCCGTCGGAAATTATATTAAACACCAAAAAAAACTTTGGCCTTTTATTTAAAGCTGAAATGGGAAGAAGGAAAGT
>JABUQX010018156.1:47500-52387 GCA_015478945.1 Trachelipus rathkii
AAAACTACCAACTCATATCTCAAAAAACTACAATAGAATTACAGGAAAAAGGAATACATTGTTTGGAATCCTGGTAAAATTTTAGTGCGGTAAATGTAAACAAAAAAATAATAAAAAAAATAAAAAAAATTATATCTAAAAAACTACAATAGCTAGAGCGAAAAGGAATACATTTTTGTAATCCTTGTGAAAAATTTTACATAGGAAAATGGTATAAAAAAAAAAAAAATTTATTGTTAATTAATTATATAATATAATTTATATATATTATCTATATATATATCTATATATATATATAATATATATATATTATTATATATATATATAATTATATATATATATAATATATATATATATATATATTATATATATATATATATATTTATATTTATATATATATGATAATTCGGTTTTAAAACTACCAATCATTATCTCAAAAAACTACAATCAGATACAGGAAAAAGGCAATACATTGTGGAATCTTGGTAACATTTTAGTGCGGAAAATGTAAAAAAAAAAAAAAAAAAAAAAAAATTATATCTCAAAAACTACAATAGCTACAGCGAAAAAAAATACATTTTTGGAATCCTGGAAAAATTTTACATAGGAAAATGTAAAAAAAAAAAAAAATATGTTAATAATCTATATACTATTGATAAAGAGCCTATTTGAGACTTTTATTGGTTACTTCGTTTAAAATAATAGAGTTCTATTAAATTTTGCTTTTTTTAACTAAAGAATACCCCAAGGGTATACCGCACCGATGGCAGGAGTCGGGGTCTCTCGGCCTTCCGGGGAACTACGGGGTAGGACTAATTCCCCCCCTCCGGGGAGGGTCTCCGGAACCCCCGCTCTTTGGTATTTGGGTGTCGCGGGGGTTCCTCCGCCCCTCCCCTACGGGGTATGGAAAACGTCCCCCCCTGTGTTCCCCGTCGGCTCGAGCCCCCTACATTGCCGTGTAATACCTTTACAAATATATATTATATTATATATATATATATATATTATGTATACTGATATTGTCTTATATATATATATATATATATATATATATATATTATAATATTTAAAATATTTATATATATATATATTTTTATATATTATATATATATATATATTATATATATAAATATATATATACTATTGTCCCCCTTGCTCCTAAAAAAAAAATAGCATATTTATTTATTTTATTTATTTATTTTTATTATTTTTACATTTTCTCCTATGTAAAATTTTACAAGGATTCCAAAAATTTTTTCTTTTCGCTTTAGCTATTTTTTTTTTTAAAATTTTTTTTTTTTTTTTATTTTTTTTTTTTTTTTTTTTTAAGGTTTCCGAAATAAAATTTTGCCAGGATTTCCCAAACAATGTATTTCTTTCCCTGTAGCTATGTAGTTTTTGAGCATATGGATTCGATGTATAGTTTGTTAGGTTTTTTTTTTTTAAACCAAATTTTTAAGCATATATTATATATATATTATTATATAATATATATATATATATATTATATATATTATATAATATATATATATATATATATATATATATATATATATTTATCAGGGTGGTTTCAAATACATTTTTTCAAGTAGTTTACTAGTACGAGTCAGGCTTGGGTTCAAGTACAAGTACAAGTACAAGTACAAGTACTCTAGAATTGTTCAAGTACAAGTACAAGTACAAGTACATGGTATCAAGTACAAGTACAAGTACAAGTATTTTATGAAAACTTTTTGCATAGTATATATATATATATATATATATATATATATATATATTATATATATATATATATTATATATATATAATATATATATAATTATATATATATAATATTTATATATTATTATATATATATATATATATATATATAATATATATATCATCCATCATCATCATCATCACCACCCATCTTATCTCCCCAAAGACTTGGAGGCAAGGTGCGTAACATATACCGGAAACATAAAAATAGAGAAGAATATGAAGCAAGTAGAAAGAAAAAGCCAGGCCTTACCGCCCCTTATACCAATTAGTTGAGAACTCGTCGGCAGTCAGAAAATCCACCCTAGAGCTTCACGGGACCGCGATTGACCCTCAACTATGACCTCTCGTCAATGTGGGGTTCATTCCCACCCACCATTCACTCCTGTTATACACCTTTCTTCTCGCCTCTGCCAAACTCACTTCTCTCTTCCAGGCATCCTTTTCTGGACTCATTCACTTTTTTCTTTCTGTCTCCCATCCGGTCTCGATTCCCAACCACCACTTACCCACTAATATATCCGATTTAACGACCGTCTGTCATCCATCCTTTCTACATGACCAAACCATCTCAAAGTACTTTCATTTATTCTCTCATTTACCCCAATCTCCACACCAAACAATCTCTAATACGTTCATTCCTCATTTTTTATAATCTTTTATCACAAATAAACACGCACTAAGATTGGTCCCATCTGAACACATTGTAATTTAGATCTATACCTCTTATTAAAGACCATAGTCCCACTACTATACATTAACACGGGTAACAACATACCCTCATGTAAGACCCTAGCGCACTCAACACTTAGTCCCTTACATCTACCAACGATTTAACTGCACCAGGCCACCTTAGTGCCATTCACAATTTTCCTACCTACACTCTGCATCATCCGCTCCCTTTTCATTCAAAATATATACTACTAAATATTAAAATTCAGACACTTTTTCAGCTGCTCACCATCTAACATAATTTCACACTGAGGTCTGTCCTCACTCACCACCATAACACTTACTCTTATCTACGTTTTACTTTCAAACCCCTCCTCTTTTTCACACCCTACCAAATCTCTCTCTAGTCCTCTCAAACTTTCTTCAGATTCGCCACACAAAACCAAAATCATCTCCATATAATAGGTAGGGAATTCTCCACTCTCATCCATTCTCCATCATCTAACTCTATCCCTTGTCACCCCTACCTTAATTCTTTTTAAACCTCATCCAATATAGATTGGATTGCAAGGAAGACATTACCACATCCCTAGTTCTCACTCCGCTATTAATTACTAAAAATAATCACTTTTTCGACTCTAATTTATTCTACACACTCGTTCACTATCGTCATACATACTTTTGATTCTATTCAGAAGCTTACCACCAACACCATATCACTAACACCTGCCAAGAGCTTCCCTTAATCATATTATACGCCTGTTTGCAAATCCATTAATCCTAAATACAATTTATTCTTCTTCCTCCCTCATTATCCCAATCATTTTCTCAATGTACAGATTTGATCCCACACATCCTCTATTCACTTCTAAACGCACTTTTTCTTCCCAAATTAGTTCTTCACTCTTTCGCCAAAATATCAACATATATCTTCCCTAACAACACTCAATAAATTAATTACCCTATAATTCCTTACAGTTACCTTTTTCCCCTTACCCTTATTTAAGGGTACCATTAATATTAAACCTCCTTCCAATCCCTCGGAACTATACCCTCCATTAAAGCTTTGTTATACAACTTTCAAATCCAATGAATCACCATCTCGCCTATATATATATACTATATATATATATATATATATATAATATATATTATATATATATATATTATTAATATATATATATATATATATATATATATATATTATATATATATATATATATTATATATATATATATATATATAATATGGTTTTGTGAGAGTGAATATGAAGAGAGTTTTGAGAGGATTGGTAGAAAGATTTGGAGGGTGTGTTAAAGGATGAGGAGGTTTGAAAGTAAACGTAGATAGGAGTAAGGTTATGGTTATGAGTGAGAACAGTCTCGGTGTGATGTTATGCTAGATGGTGAGCAGCTGACTGAATAAATATTTAGTATATATATATTGTTGGACGAAAGGGAACGGATGATGACGAGTGTAGTAGTAGTTGTGAATTGCAGGAAGGAGGCTGGTGCAAATAAATCCTTGGTGGATTGTAAAGAGACTAAGTCATTGAGTGCGCTAGTGTCTTGCGTTGATGGTAAGTTGTTACCTGTGTTAATGTTATAGTAGTAAGACTATGGTCTGGAATAAGAGGTATAGATCTAAAGTACAATGTGTCAGATGGACAATCTTAAGGGCGTGTAGGTGTGAGAAAGAATTGATAAAATGAGGAATGAACGTACTTAACAGTAACGTTGTATGGTGTGAAAAAAGGGACAAATGAGAAATAAATGAAAGTATGTTTAGTATGGTGGTCATGCGGGAAAGAATGGATTGATAGTCGGTTCGTTAAAAGCGATGTTATAAGTGGTGATTGTGTTGGGAATCGACTGGCTGGGAGAAAGAAGAAAAAAGTGGATGAGTCAGCAAAGAATGTCTGGAAGAGTGGAAATGTGAGTTTGGCAGGAGCGAGAAAAAATGCATAATAAGAGTAAATGGCAGGGTTTTGTGAGGGTTGTATGGTGTGGCCACTTGGTCCAAAGGATGAACCCCACATTGGGCGAGATGCATAAGTGAGGGTCCGGTCGCGGGTCCGGAAGCTATTAGGTGGATTTTCTGTGCGGCGAGTTTCCACTAATAGGTATAAAAGGGAGGTAAGGCTGAGCTTTCTTTTTCGACTTGTGTCATATTCTTCTACACTACTTTTCTGTTTCTGGTACATGTTACGACCTTACCCCCAGTCTTTGGGGAAAAAAAGGGTGTGGTTGATGATATATATATATATAATATATTATAATTATATATTATATATTATATAATATATATATATATATATATATATATTATGATTATATAGTTATATATATTATATATATATATATATATATATAATATATATATAAAATATATATATATTATATATATATATATATATATATATATATATATATATATATATATATAATATATATA
>JABUQX010018157.1:0-10000 GCA_015478945.1 Trachelipus rathkii
AAAAAAGAGGAGAGAGAAGATTGTTGACTGCTATATATTTAATTCTGCTCTAGATAGGTACCGACACTCTTTCTTTCTTCGAATACATTTCTGTATTCAGGCACCGAACAATGATATTAGTTGAACGCACACGAATCAAATGCCAGTTCCGAAAGAGTTGTGTTGACTCATCAACATGACATCATACTCAATTAATAATGTTATATAATTCCTAAATAATAATACTAATTATAATCAATTTTTACTAATAATTACGAAAATAGACTTCCTATAATAAAGTATTGATAACTCAATAATCATAATAATAATATAATAATAATAACTGAACAGCTTGACTATTAAGATAACTGAATTATCATCTTCTCGTCTGAGAATCTTTTGATCTCTCACGAAACGGACGCCACTACAGATTCTGCACGATTCTCTACATTTGCTGTTAATTGCATTCGGCTAATAGCTACCAAGCGGAATCCAAATTCAGTGCGTCTCTCTTGAACATTAATATAGCAAATATCAAGTGTAACAAGCGTGTTGAATATTGTTATGAGATTTACAAGTTTTTTTTTTCTATGCGTCACTTCATTCCCTTTTTATACCATCTCCACACCATCCGCACGTGTTTTTTATTTTTTCCACATATGCTTGAAAAAAAAGCGAATATTAAAAAGTTTGCAACGGTAATCATAATTTCTCTATTACGCATTTCAGATTTATATTCTTTTGCTCATTTCTAACGCAATTTATAACGTTTCTCGCTCATCCGTTCCCTCTCATCGCCACCAAAACACTTATTAGCCACATATATTACATCATATATATCTTGACAATTCTTAGGGAACACTTGTAGTCGCCACAAGACTAGATACTCTACATATATAATATATATATATATTACTTCATCTAACAGTAACTTCACTCACTTGTGAGAGGGACTGTCCTCACTATATACACTAGATACATAATAACTAACTATTATTACTTATCTATACGTTTATCTTTCAAAATATACATCAACTTTTTTACAATATTACTATATCATTATATAGTACTACTATATAATTTATATATAAGATAGATTGTAGATATTAATACTATATAGATATATAGATGTATAGATGACTTAATATATAAATATATATATCATTATACATTACCGTATATATCCATAGTGATGTGGTTACAGGATAATAGCAATCCTAAGCACCATTGGGGCTCTAGAGCAATACTTGAGTCATACCAGTAGCCAGGTGAGAGGCATATAGAGAACCCAGGCGCTACAGTGTGCTTGTGCTTGTGATTCGTGATCGAGCTTTATATCCATGGTTCGCAGCGTAAGTATATGATGATATATACATTATATTACGGCCATATTAGTCTCCTACGACTCGACTTACTCCCTACTAAGAATACGAACGTCTTCATAAGAATTATAGTTTTAAAGCACTATATCACTCAGTTTTAATATTCACCATTATATTACCCATATATATATATATATGTAGCATAGTATAATACAAACACACCTACACATACATACACACATTACTAATCAATATATAAAAAATCGTCCCCATACTTTCGCCAAAAATTGGGGATGAGGTGCGCAGCATCACAGCCAGAAAAAAGCAGAAGTTAGCTGAAGAACATGAACGTCATACACTCAAACAACGCACGCGACTGCAACAGACAACTACTAGAAATATTACTAATCACACCTCCCCTTTTATCCAATATAGTAGATAATATAGCTGCCTAGTCTAAAGTACTCTATATTCCTTAAGGTGAAAACCTATCTCGTCAGTGCAATCAGAGAAATAGAAAATAAATTCTACGTCTGTAGTCAAGGCTTCAACAGTAAAACTTAGCGGATGGACCGTGCATCACTGTGGTAATTTATATCGTAATAATATAAATATATATATATACTACATATCAGCAGGACTTACTCAGCAAATTTACTCACATAGAATCCTTTGAGTCGACGCACTGCGTGGCCTTCTCTCTTAGTCTATCTTCTGTTATCTCTATTTCTTTCTTCATTCATACTTTGCTCACTTTACACTATATCCGCCAGAGCTTACGTCAGAGTGTATCAGGCATAGACCTGCCAGATGATCGAGATATGCTATAGTAGTAGATATGGATGTGAGATATGATGAGTATATATGCAGAGGAGACCTATGAAGACTGCCTTTGATCACCGACGCTAGCTATGTCAGTGTTGAACGTAGTAGAGGTCACGGCGTCGTATATAAGACTACTGTTGGTAAGCTCCTGCGACTGACTAGTCATTTGTCAGTGGAGGACGATGCGCTCGGCATATATTAGGTTTATAGTGTATTAATTTAATAGTATATGTATATATATATTATATAACATATAATTAATTATATATTATAGCGTATAGCTTAATAATAGATTAATTAAGGTACGCTTTTAATAACTATATCTAAATACGTATAGGATGTAATATTTAATTATTTATTATATTATATATTATATAAATAATATATATAATATATTATTCGTGATATATTAGAAAATAATAAAAATTATTATGAAACTATATTTCATAATTCCTGAAAAAGAAAATAATAATATATAATATATATAGTTTAATATATATATATACTATGTATATAATTAATACACACTGATATATATATATACTATTTATCTATTTATGATATATATGTCGTGTTATTATTATATATATATATATATATATAATATGTGATACTTATAACTATTAGGAATAAGGAATGATTACGGAGGATATACTATACCGGAATATACCGCTAAAGTACTGATATAATTAATTGTTAACTATAGGGAAATTTATATGGTATATTAGGTAACCAGTAATGAAGTATGTGAATACATTAGATACTCAATAGTGATAGTATAATAATACAATTTCCAACCTTTTCTATATCATCACGATTACCTATATACTTTATACCTTGTAAATAAAAGTTTAAAATAAAAAAGTAGCTGAAGTCTCCTCTCCTATGTTAAAAAGCTTAAAGAGAAATGAATATGCGCAACATCAAAAATTCACCCTGTGGAAGATGGCGAAGGCAACACAATAATATTCAAGACAAATAATTTCTACGAGAAAATTTTCCAGGTTACGTTCGCGATCTCCCGCCGTCCCTCTCCCCGACACCTTATGGGCTCACGAATATAGCATTATATGTGTGGTTTATTGGATGAAAATAGAGCATTAATGTAACAATTACGGCAATGAAAGTTCTACCAAATACCTATGTTGTGATAATTACTAAGTTTCTCATCATCTGTATTTGAATTACTATTGTATTATGTAAGATCTTCTTAATATTCATTGAGCAATTTTTGCAAAAAAAATAAGGAGAATCCTATTAGCTCGCACAGCATTCTCATGCATTCTTGCTTAAAGGTATTGCATGCGTTATCACATACCCCCATTGTTAGTAGATATCGTGCTAAGTCGACTGATAGATTGCACAAAAAATTCAAAAAATCTCGAGTGTGGTGAGTTCATAAGAATTTCTTTTAAGGAAGATATTTGTATAGTAACTTTGCATAAAGGAAAGGGGGTGCTTAGTAAAATAGTTTATAACTTGTGGATTTATTCAATATACGTATATATATATATATATATCATTATATAGTATTCAGTTTTAATCATATTAATATATTCTAGCGTGTGATTATACTACTATGACATATTTAGTAGATTATTAATGCTATATCAATACCGATACATATTATTGCCAGACATAGTAATATAATACTTAAGAGTGAGTTGAGTGGATAAGAAGTGACTATAGTATAAAGTGATTCGTGAGTAGTCACAATATTGTCTATGATTAGTATTATAATTTATATTATAATATATATAAAGTAAATAGATCGATCCTACATATATAGACATAACGGTCGGAATATATATAATAAATGAAGAGGTAAACTAGGTAAGTAACTAATATAAAATTTACTAGTGTTATCAACAAAGTAACTACTAATTATATACCTATATAATAACACAGGTGAGCTTAAGCTATAATTATATGATATGTATATGTCATAATAATATACTATAATACTATTACTACTTTATCCATATATATATAATATATAGTAGATATCCTATACCTAGGAACTTAGATGAGACGATAATATAGTATGTAATATTATCATTAATATAAATATAGTATATATATATATATATACATTATATATAGAGTAAGTCATATAAATATGTTCGAGGATTGGAATATAAAATCCTATAGGGACAATATAATCAATATTATGAGGAGTTGCTATTGTATAAGAAGCGGGTCGGCGATCGGGCCCTGTCGATATATATATTATATATTATATATATATTATATTAATATATATATTATATATATATATATATCTATTATATACATATATATATTTATATATATTACGCCCTCCTATATATATATATAATATAATTAATTATATATATATAATAAATAGTATTATACTAATATATATATATTACTCTATATATATATATATACATATATATATATATAATATATAATATGATATATATATTTATATATATATATATATATATATATAATATATATATATATATATACATATATATATAGTTATATATATATGAATATATAGATATATATTATAGTATTATATATATTCTATTAATATATAGATATAGTAATATATATATATATATAAGTATCTATATATATATAATATATACACAATTTTATATAAAGTTGCGACACTTCACAGGATATTGCCCCATCGTCTATGTTTTCTAGGGAGGGAACTTCCAACTTAAATCGTTTTTATATATATATAATATATATATTATATTTTATATTATTATTATTATATTTATCTATATATATTATATATATTATATATTATTATATATATTATATATATAAATATTCATATAAGGAACAGCTCCCCTGGTTGTAATAAATCATCATGCTGCGGTGGCCACATGATTTACTGCTTGTTGTCTCATTGACCTATCTTTGCTTATGGCGCCCAGTAAATATAAATGGGTTTTGGGTGACTTTTTACCACCGAAAAACTTACCTTCGAATAGTGTTCCCCTACAACAAAAAGACGTTTTCCGTTTATAAATATTCAAAATTGTTTCGAAAGGGGCCTTAGCTACGAAAAGCCAACGTATCATCAAGAAATTCCTTCAAACTAAGGGGAAAATAACAGGTTAACGAGTAGCTCCATAAATATAAGCAATGAACATGTTTTTAAACACACAACAAAGCGTTGAAAACAAAGATTTTACCAAAACACTGCTTTTTTTTTCCCGTTCACCGTTCTACAAAAGTTTTAAAATTGCTTGCATTAAAGTAAATAGTAATTATATATATATATATATATTATATATATATTATATATTATATATATATATATATTCTATATATATATATATATATATATATATATATATATATATATTATATATATATATAATTATATATATATTATATATATTATATATATAGGTCCCTATATATATATATAATTATATATATATATATATAATATATATAAAATATATATATATATATATATATATTATTATTATATATTATATATATATATATATATATATAAATTATATATAATATATATATATTATATATAATATATATATATATTATAATATATATATATGATTATATATATATATTATAAGGCTAAATATGATAATATATATATTATATATATATATAATATATATATTATATTATCTTATATATATTTATAATACTATATATATATAATATATATATATATATAATATATATATATATAATATTATATCATCATGGATGGGCGGAATGTCCGGGCAACTTTGGACTTCGAAAATCCCGAATCGAATCCGGTGTGTGTGGAATGTTCGAAATGCCGCACATCCGAATCCTGCATCCGAATCAGCACCTTCGGATTCGAATCGATACAATCTCGAATCCGTTGTAGTGTGAAAACGTAAAATCTCTCGAATCCGAATACCGCAAATTTCAGACCGCGAATCACCCATGTAAACAAAGCTTGAAATCACACGACCATCGACCCATCGAATAATCCAGATATCCGGATTCGAAATCCCGAATGCCGGAATTCGAATCCCTTCCAATGACAATTTTTTTTACAAAATTATAATACAAACCAAAATATGACCTATTTCTTTTCAAATATTTTGGGATATATTATAATAAAATATTTATGGGATATATAAAAAAATTGTTTTTTTTTTTTCAATTTTTTTACAAGTTTTATTTTGCAATTTATTTCCATGTTAATTTAAATATATTTTATTAATATTATTAATAATATATATAGTATAATAATATATAATAATTATATATATAATATTATATTATCATAATATATATATATATATATATAATATATATATATATATATATAATATATTATATATTAATTATATATATAATATATATATATATATATATATTGGGCGACGTCAGGCGGGCAAGGGGGGGGCAGCTGCCCCCCTAGAAGTGTTTATTCCACTTTTTTTGCGATGCAGAGAGTTTTGGAGTACAGCCCTACATCATATGGTTTCATTTCCTACGTACTAAAGGGAACAAGCTATAATATATCAAAAGGAAGGTCAGTTTGTGTAATTTTTTTCCTATATAATCTTCTTTAACGTTTAGTTAAAATTGGCCCATTCACCAAAAATGAGATTATCGTTAATTCGCTATACTAGATCCAAGACTTCTTATTAGGCATCGCATACTTTTGCATAATTATATTATATATATATATATATATATATTAATATATATATATATATATTTATATATATATATTATTATATATATAATATATAATATATAGGCCACCTCTAGAAGAGCACTAATCATATCTCAAAGAACTACAAATAGATATCAGGGAAATTAGGAAATACATTGTTTGAATCCTGGTAAAATTTTAAGGCAAATGTAAAAAAAAAAAAAATAACATTCTTCTAAAAAACTACAATAGTTACATGAGAAAGGGAATATATTTTTGGAATCCTTGTAAAATTTTAGTTAAGAAAATGTTAAAAAGAAAAGAAAATTGGGCTATTTTTTGGGGGGAGCTCGAGCCAGCGGGGGACAGGTATATATATATATATATTATATAATTTAATATTATATATTATATATATATATATATCATATACTATATTATAATATATTATAATATATAATATATCTATATATATATATTAATTTGTTAAAGGTGATTACACGGCAACTGTAAGGTGGCTCGATTTTGCCGCGGGGAACACAGGGGGGGACGTTTTACATTACCCCGTAAGGGGGGGGCGGGGAAGCCCCCGCGACACCACAAAAATACCAAAGAGAGGCGGGGTTTCGGAGGGGGGGGAAATAGTCTTACCCCGTAGTATCCCGGAAGGCCGGAGACCCCGACTCCTAACCATCGGTGCGGTAACTATAACCGTTGGGGTATTTCTTTAGTGAAAAAAAATATTAACTATATCTTAGAAAGTCTATTTATTTAAACGAGTACCGTATACGTATATAAGGTCTTAAATAGGCTTTCTCCTCATATTACTAAAATTATTTATTAACATACATCATTTTTTTTTTTTTTTACGTCTTTCCAACTACAATTTTACCAGGATTCCAAAATGTATTCCTTTTCCTGTAGCTATTGTAGTTTTTTTAGATATGATAATTTTTTTTTTCCAAATAAAAAAAAAATACCAGAATTCCAACAATGTATTCCTTTCCTTCCGGTAGCTGTTGTAGTTTTTTAGATATGGATTATGGCTCTTCTAGAGGCCTGACCATATATATATAAATACTATATATATATATATATATATATATATATATATATATATTATATATATATATATATATATATATATATATATATTATTATTATATACAACATAAGTGCATCAGAGTGTTTAAGGAGCACTTTGTACAATGATGTAAGCATTAGAAACCATTTCCATTGAAGAAATACCGCCACAAGAAAAACGCTTTTCAGTTGCATTCAGCGGGCATAAATGTAAGATCGTCCATTCATCAATGGCTATGATATTGGCGGAAGTACTCTGCGATTGTTTAGAGTCCAGTTGTAAAATGCTCTCTCAATTCATAAAACCTTGATAAATCGTCAAAACCTCGCAGCACATTCACCAAACTTGTGGAAATGGTTAGGAGCCATCGGGAAAGATGAAAAGAAAAAATTACCAGATGAAGTGTATAAAGAGCTAATCAAATCGCCGAAGCAACTGGGACGTATGACTTTGAATCATACCACGGATTGGCCTCTGATATTCAGGAACACAGCACCCGCACGCAAACATCCAGCACACAATTCCACGGTGTTTGGAGAAGGATCCTTAATAATCTCCGTATCTGGATTCTATAACCTCTTCTTTTGAGAATTACGGGTTTTCTACTGAAAATACACCTGCCTATGCATTAACAAATCTACATCCTTTCCACATGTTACTCATAACAATCGATGAGTTAAAGAAAAGAACCGCTTCATTTTATAGTTTTAACCACTTAGAAGGATAGAAGAAGAGCTAGAACTTTGTTACAAAATTTGGAAGGACAAGAAACTGAGTATTGAAGAACTAAAAGATCCTTGTTGTCTTCCAAGTCTTAAAGGAGACAGAACTATTTCTTTCCGTCGACGAAAAAAGGCTTGATATACTCTCCCCAGACCATGCCACCACCTAGTAAGTAGAGCTTCTCCTTTAGGTACTCTGCAAAGGATCAAGACTTGGCTTTTAAGGTACCATGGAAGATGACAGGTTAAAACGGCTGGCTATGAACAGTGTGCACAAGAAATTGGTTTCGACAATTAATTAAATTATTTTAATTCAAACAGATATTGATAAATTTCCTTTAAACCCAAGGAATTACTTTTTTAATATCATGATTTTGAACTGCTCCTATATTGTGACTTTTCCATCATTGAATATTGTATTTGATATTCATTGTTTTTTAATAAATATTTTATTTTTTAAATGACTTATCATTTTTATCCATAAAAAGGTTCTCTCAATGTTCGCCGTGTCTTTTATTATATATATTATATATATATATTATATATATATATATATATATATATTTAATATATAATATATATATAATTATATATATATATATATATTATATATATATATATTAAGAGCTCTATAATTTTAAGCTGCCCGTCAGCTTTGGAAACTGGCGACGCCCTATAATATAGTATATATATATATAATATATATATATTATATAATATATATATATATATATATATATATATATATATATATACTATATATATATATATTTATATATATATATATATTATAATTTCTATTGAACCTTAACTGCTAATAAAATTGAATTTTAATTTTTAAGCTTGCCTTTTTATAAATTTTTTTAAACAAGTTAATTAAGCCTAAATATTGCAATTTTTTTAAACTATTCTCATATTAACATAGCAACATTTATTAAAAAATTTAAAACTTAATTTTTTTAAAGGGGAGGTGCAACTATTTATTAAGTTCAGTGCGGTGCAATTTTCACCCCTTAAAATGGACATAAATTCGAATTCATCCAGCAGGATTTTGGACCCTATAAGCCAACACACAACAACTCTTTTTAGATATTTAATCTTTGGCCCTACTACAAACGACTGATTGTTTTCTGGTAATTATTTTCTGTTGTTCTGTATCATTCTATCAGGATTTTCAATTTTTTTTCAAAACCACATGGTTTCTTGACATTTTTCGAATCTATAACATCCCAGAATTTTTTCGAATGACTTCAAACTTGAAATAGTGCATTAGAATGCGGTCCATAATACCGAGCAGTAACAAAAGTCGAGAAAGTACTTTTCTTGATTTTTTGAGTTATATGGTGCTTTAGCTTGTCCAATTTAAAAAACCACTGGTTTTCGGGATTTATTTAAACATGAAAAT
>JABUQX010018157.1:25000-27500 GCA_015478945.1 Trachelipus rathkii
TCAAACGTAAGTCCATGTATTTTCAACGATGATTAAAAAATATAAAACAAAAAAACAGTTCCAAATTGTTTGTGTATTAAAAAATGTAAGGGTAAAATTAACATGATCTATATAGTATTTAATTAATTATATTATCATTAAATAAGCATATAATCTAAAACCATATGTGATGATCGTTTCAAGGTGGAAAACACAGGTAGGATAGCACCATGGAAATGCACATCTGAAAAATACATTTACTGCAACATGGAAAGATTTAAAAGTATCAATTTATAATGAATCAAAATTTAGTTTGTTTCACCTAATAAAAAATACAAGATTTGGTGCAGTATTTTTCAATTAATTTTACTTTATTTTCCCTTACACTATTTACACGATATATACGACTACGTAAACTCTCTCTCTCTCTCTCTCTCTCTCTCTCTCTCTCTCTCTCTCTCTCTCTCTCTCTCTCTCTCTCTCTCTCTCTCTCTTTTGTTTCTTTTTTTTTTCTTTCTTTCTTTCTTTCTTTCTTTCTTTCTTTCTTTCTTTTTTTCTTTCTTTCTTCTTTCTTTCTTTCTTTCTTTTTCTTTTTTCTTTCTTTCTTTCTTTCTTTCTTTTTCTTTCTTTTTCTTTCTACCTTTTTTTTTCTTTTTTTTCTTTCTTTTCCTTCTTTCTTCTTTATTTGTTATTTCTTCTTTATTTATTTCTTTCTTTTCCTTTCTATCTTTCTTTTCCTTTTTTTCCTTCTTTTATTCTTTTCTTGCTTTGTTTCAATTCCCTTTCTTCCTTCCTTCCCTCCTTCAATCCTTTCTTACTTTCTTTATTTATTTCATTTTTTTCCTTTTGTGCACCTCTATTTCTTTCTTTCTTTTTTTCTTTCTTTCTGTGTGCTTCTCTCCCTTCCTTCCTTCCTTCTCTCTCTTTATTTCTTTATTTATTTATTTATTTATTTATTTATTTATTTATTTCTTTATTTCTTTATTTCTTTATTTCTTTATTTATTTTTCTTTATTTATTTATTTCTTTTATTTATTTCTTTATTCTTTTTTATTTATTTTTCTTTAGTTATTTCTTTATTCTTTATTTTTTTATTCTTTATTTCTTTATTCTTTATTTCTTTATTTTTTTTTTTTTTTCTTTATTTCTTTATTTCTTTATTTTATTCTTTATTCTTTATTCTTTATTCTTTTCTTATTTCTTTATTTCTTTCTTTCTTTCTTTCTTTCTTTCTTTCTTTCTTTCTTTCTTTCTTTCTTTCTTCTTTCTTTCTTTCTTTCTTTCTTTCCTTCCTTCCTTCCTTCCTTCCTTCCTTCCTTCCTTCCTTCCTTCCTTCCTTCCTTCCTTCCTTCCTTCCTTCCTTCCTTCCTCTTCCTTCCTCTCTCTCTCTCTCTCTCTCTCTCTTCTCTCTCTCTCTCTCTCTCTCTATAATATATATATTATATATATTATATATATAATATATATAAATATAATTATATATATATATTATATATATAATAGTATATATACTGATCACCGTCTCCCACATAGCTGCAGGGTGGTGTCAGTTGCAGATCGGGAATGCTGTTGGCTTATTTGCTATGTTCCAGGTTGTTCAATTAATTTCAACCCTTGACGGAACTTTCCATGAACTATTCTTCTCCAAGTGATCCTGTCTCGCGTTAATCTATTTCCTTCATCCATACTAATCCCCTTTGCTATTAATATCTCCTTTACTCCATCAACCCACCTCCATTTGAGTTTGCCCCTTCTCCTATTGCCTACCACTTCGGACTTTAAAACCTTCTTAGTCAATCTATTATCATTCATTCTAAGCACGTGACCATACCATCTTAGTACCCCTTGATTTGCTCTTTCCATCAGACATTTCTCCTATCGACACATATCCCTTATCCTTACATTTCTAATTCTATCTATTCTCTTTATTCCACAATTATCTCGTAAACCTTTCATTCCTAAAACCTTAACTCTTTTTTGTCATTTTAGAGTTTAAAGCCAACGTCTCACATCTATACAGAACAGTTGGGACAGATATACACTTGAACAATTTCATTTTTACCTTCCTGTTAAATTTCCTATTTGTTTCCATGATTCTCTAAGCATAGCTAATATCTTTTCATGTTCCATAACCCTATGGTCAATTTCTTCTTTCATGCCTCCGAAAGCCCCAATATCCATTCCTAAGTACCTCAAAGTTGTTGTCTCTGCTGGCGTTTCCCAATTCACCTTTAATGATATCCAACCCAGATGAGAATCGTCTCCTTGGGGGTTTGCACTAATTTTCATCACTTACTTTTAGCTGAATTAATGTTAATCTTTTCCTTGGACACTCGTTCAAACTCATAGCCACCAAATCACGCAGTTTTCCTTTGTTATCTTCCAATCAACACAGAATCTCGGCTAAAAGTAAGACGCTTATCTCCCAAATACTCTTATTCAGATTCATATCAGCTCCTTTCCCAAATCTATCCATAACCTTAACTACACTATATATATTTGTCCCCCTTACCCTTATAAT
>JABUQX010018158.1:0-17500 GCA_015478945.1 Trachelipus rathkii
TTTAATGAAATCTCCCTCCACTTAAAAAAGCCTGCGTCGTGCTCATCTTGCGTAATTGCTTTAGTTTTGATTTGTGAGGCGGCAATCAACCCCCCCTATGAATAGGGCTACTGCCCGTGAGTGTATGGTGACTATTTAGACTGTTAAAAATTATATAATATATTATATATATATATATTTGTTAACATTTAACTATAGCCTATATATATATATATATATATTATATTATATTATATAGTAATATTATTTTAATATTTACTCTAGTTATCATATACTCATAATACCCATATTATACTACCACTATCCTATTCACTGAATATCAATCATATACCCCTAAAAAATGTAGTACATGAGGGTATGTTGTTTACCTTTGTTATTGTATAGTAGTGAGACTATGGTCTGGAATAAAGAGTATAGATCTAAAGTTCAATGTGTTCCGATGGACAATCCTTTTGGTTCTAAAAGGTGTGAAAAAAGAATTTAATAGTGAGGAATGACGATTAGACGCACGTTCCGCTGTGGTGCTCGACACGAAAAGGGGTTGGATATATGAGAGAATTAAATGAATGGAGTATCGTTGAGAATAGGTTTGGAGTCTGTGGAAAGGGATGAAATGAAAGATTTTCTGGAATTCGTTACAGGACCAGAAATTATAGAGATGGAAAGATGTATGAGCGTTGGCGTATATGCGAACTCGAGAGATGATGAGATGAGAGCTCGAGCGTTATTAGAAGAGATACGTGGCACGTACTATGTTAAGGGTCTGGCTATACATTAGAAGTATTTGAAAGGAGTAAAGCAGCAAAAATGCTCTGCAGAGAGATGCCTTGACTATATTGTCTGATTTTTGAGCAAGATGAGAGACGAGGAATAAATGAGCAGGAGGTACTAAGTTTTGTAGAGTAGACAGTAAAAGAGACGGTAGGTGTTTTTTGAGATAAAGATAAGCGTGTGGCTGAACATAGGCAGCTATGCGGTGGTCGGTGAGAGAGGCAAGAGCTGACTTACACCTTGCGACGATTTTTACCCATAGTGACGGTCCGTGCGGTCCTATGATGCTCACTAAGGGTGGATTTCTGTCTGTGCCGAGCTCGTCGGACTTGTATAGTAAAGTAGTTAGTGGTTTACAGAGAGGGACGCTAGGCGGTTGCGGGTCTCTGGTCTATTTTCGCACTATCTATAGCATATACTATATGATATTCTCTCCTACTTATATGCTATTGTATTTTCACGATGCTTTGATCTAGCAACCTATTTAAATCCATATAATATATAATATAACTATATATCCACCCAATATTACTATTGAGTAGAGCAACGAAGATGAAATGGTGATAAAGTAAAAAAGAAATGAATATAAGAATATATATAAATCATATATTAATATATATATATATATATATATATATTATATATATTAATTACTTTATATAATGTATATATAATAAACTATAATCAATATTATATATTAATACATACAATGTCTATATATAAAATATATAATATTAATATTTATTATATTAATGGTGAGAGAGAGAGAGAAGGTCTTTGAAAGACAATGTAAAGTTCCAAAAAGAGAGAAGTCATAGAAGAGAGCTTCATTATTTTGATGTCACTCAAAATATGACAATATAAAAAAAGTTAAATATCATAAGATAACGAGTCAAAGAAAGCCTTTGATTACAGTTTTGGTGTAATTTTTTTTGACATCACTATGAATATTTTGCGTGAAATGACAGTTGATATGCCTGTCTTGTTTACACGTTTATACATCTGTTAAACACGCTGATTTGAATGTTACGTTGTATTTAGTGCGAATGTTCGTGATTGGATAAAAGTTATGATTTGAAATAAGATTGCATTTTAGAAAATTTGCTCCTCTTTATGTTAATGTATTGTACCTATAATATAAAATAATTTATATAATTTATATATATAAATTATATAATTATTAAAATATTATTATATATTTATTATTATTATTATTTAATTTATTATATTAATAAATTAATTTTATATTTAAATTTATTAAACTATTAATTGATCAATAATATATTATACTTATTATAATTTATACTAATTATTTATGTATTATTATTATTTATTATTATTAATAATTAATAGATTATTAATCTTATTACTTAATTATTAATTATTAATTTCATATTATATTTATCATATATATATATATTTCAATATATATTACTAAAAATACGCACCTCACTGTTTTATTTATATTTAAGGTAACAAAGGTACATGTCATTTCTTATCACTCCAATAAATATATTAATATATATATATGTATATAATAAATAACTATATTAATAAGTATATATCTATATATATACTTATAAAATATATATATATTAGTTATATATATAAAGTTAAATCTATACTATAATCTAATATAATATATAATATATATATATATATATTATTCATAATATATATAGTATATATATACATATATTTAATATATACTAATATATATAATATATATTATATATATATATATATATATAATATAATATATATATTATAAATTACTTATATAGTATAATATATTAAAATATAATTGAAGTAGTATTCGCACAGAAAATTGAATGAAAATTATAAATGGATATATAATTCTTATACTACTATCTTAATACATTCTCTTACTCCCAGTTCAGGCTTATCGGCCGTGTCAGTTGGGTAGCCAAACCCTCAGACTTACCATCTTATTTACTTAAATATAATATAGATATATATAACCATATAGTAAGTATATATATATAGGGTATATATATATAGTATATATATATATATATTATATATGAATATATACTATATGCTGCAATTTTTACTACACTGAAAAATTAATGTAAAGGTGTTTGAAGCGGAGATCTGGACTGAAATGACCTTATCAGCTAAATCCTTTTAACGGCTAGACACAGTTGGTGGCTTTTCCTTAAGTTGCGCAATGCGAACTTTAATCAACATTTCACATCTGAATTTAGGCAGGAATCTAATTTGGCAATTAACATAATTTTATATATATAATATACATATATATATATATATATATATATATAATATAATATCGAATTCTACCACATATTAACAAATACATTCACCACTATATACTAGTATATAATATAAATATAATAGTTACCTAACAATCACTATCAATCCACTTACTCATAGCCGGAGCATTACTATGGTAGTTTCTCCGAGAGAAAAATCCCAACAATCAACCTGGGTCTCTCCCGCTTCCTTAACCCGCGTCTGGCGCACGAGCCCGGTCATACCAACCCTTGCAGAGGCGTCAAAAACCTACACTCCCTAAACTTAATGCGGCAGCTGTTCCGCCACTAGCGAATCAACCGTTTGAGGGTGTCCCAACGAATACCAGTCCTGGCTGCGCACAAATTTCTAATCCTCCCACGGGTTCCAACACCCACACCCGGCCAGTTCGCGGTCTCAACGCCTCCACTGACACCCTGTCTCGCTTCTCTCGCATCTTCTGCTGTCTCCGCGACTGTTCTAGCATTCACTCAGTCTCACACATTCAATACATCCGCTGTCTCTGAATACTCCTCTCACTCTCTACCTTTGTCCTGCCTGAAATGCCTCTGACCTCGGGCTGTACTAATACAGTATTAGGGTGTTCCAAAAACACCAATATTAAATATATAATATTACCCTCGTATATTACTTATTCACCTTAACCTATATATACTATATTATCTTTTTATCAATAAAATACTTATATATTAATACAATAGAAATATGGGTATTAATACTTGAGTCTTATAAATGTCACACTGACATAATAATATATATATACTGACTCAATAATATCTGCTCGTAATATTTCCTATTGCTCACTATATACACACCACTTTACCTAACTTCCAAGTGGCTTCTAGATTATACTTATATCTATTACTCAATTTTTAATCTTCTCTACGTCTAAATCATATTACTATAATCAACTCCTTACCTTACCTCTCCACATGTAATTACTACATATAAATATATAATTACATTAGTATTCATTATTCACATACAAACACATTCATAATCTACAATACAATGACTCACTGTTTTATCTCCATATCAATTTTACTCGACGAAAAACACGTCACCATTTGCTATTAACCTCATCTACATCTCATAATCTCACCAACAAGCCTAATGACAATACATCATCATATATACCACATGATGCTTCCCATCAATCTCATTCTATCTAAAACGTCTCTTCTAACCATCATATGACTGTGTCACAAAAAATACGTTATAACAATAAGCCAAGTATCGGCGACATGCACAACCCTAACTGCCTAAATAACCTCGCAGTTTTTTACCTCAAACCATCCCAGGTTCTTTTTATCCTGAGTTCTTAACCCTTACATTTGCTCTTCACTGTCACGTTGTAACACGTCTTAGCATGCCTCATTTTATATTCTAAAGTCTCTATCATCCAACTTATCATAATAACCTCTCGGAAACTCTACCACCTTCTCTCAGGGTAAAGTAATATCAAATCAGCTTTCTTCAGTCTAATTAGTAAAGGCGATTAATATTCCATCTATGTTTCCCCAATGTCTTTTCCACTGTATTCATATCTTATGCTATAACTAATTATAATCTGTAGTACTCTATATTCTTCCATAACCTATATATCTGTATCCCTATTCTGTACTCTTCATTACCAAATTCCTTGGTCTATTTTTGATCTTATTTTTATCTTTACTAATATTCACTTTCATTATATCGCCATGTAATTTCCATATTAGTTGAGATATCCTTATATAGTATTATATTACATAATTTATTTATGGAATCCTCCACTCATTACTATATTTATATAAATGGTAACTATTTATTGACTTATCCCCAATATTCCGTAGTCAATCTACTCTCACCCCATCGCCTTAGTTTACAGAAATCTCAGTCATCAAAAGGCTTTCAGCCCCTTCCTCCCTCCCTACCACGACAACTCATATATATCTATACTCCATCATCTCAAACACAGGAGCTTTTCCGCTCTTCATATATTTACCATAAATAGCCTTCTCACATAAATTATTCACTCCAGTCCGTTATTACTACTATATATATATATTAATAATATAGATTCTCATTCTCTTGCCTACCAACTTTCTTCCTCTACCTCCTCTCTTCTCACCCTTGAATCAAGCTTTTTGACGACATACAACGAACTTCAATCAAAGTACTGAGTCTTCTCAACACTATTTGTTTTTTTCCTTTATTCATTCTTTTTCTTTACTAATGTTTCTCCATTTTTGTCCTTGATATTACATACATTCTATAATACCTTATATTCCGCTCCTCTATACGTATCTGCCAATTACTTAAAAAAAATCTTCGTTTTCTTGACTTTATCCTTATCTCTCATATGAGTTCACTCATACAGTTCCTTGCTCAGCTTCTAAGCAACCTCACCTCTTACCCTTCTAACTCTTCATCTCTCATCCGCTTCATTTTGCTTCCACGTACACTGCCCTATATAGAATTCATATATATAATATATATATAATTATATATATAAACAAATTACTTTATTCATATATTAATTAAATATTATATATATATATATATTATATATATTAATATTAATAAATATATTATATATAATAATATTTAATATTATTATAATATTATAGATAGTATTATAATATATTTATACATTATGGTATATATAAAAATTTTAAGTTAATATATATATATATGATATATATTATATATATACATATTATAATAATTTAATATATTATATTAATATATATACATATTAATATATCTATTAATATATTATAATATTAATATATATATATTAATTAATATTATATATATAATATTAAGAATATATATAAGAAAATTAGAATTACAATTACAATTATTATCATAAACTTACCCATGACTAAAGAAATGAAAAATAAAAATTGGTATATATATATGCATTTAATCTAAAATGTAAAGAAACATCCGCACGATCCTCAATTTTTTCACCAAAGAGGATTAAGCGGATGCGGATCGTGCCGTTAGGTGAAGGTGCGGATGTCATTTAGTGCGGATGTTCCCGCAAATGCGGATGCGGTTTAATATCCATCACTAATATATATAATCACAATCTGGGTACACTGGACACCACCTCTGGCCCAAGCAGCTATAAATAACACATACAACATTAGCATTAAAATAACATTAATGTCAATAGAGATATGCGCGAACATAAACAATAAACAAATATCCATCACCATCTACAACAATCACCATCCAACACTAAATTACGCGTCCCTTTGGCACCATTATTAACCAAGGAAACCATGAGAAAACTTCAACCAAAACAAGGCCTCAGAATTATAACAGTTGCACAACTACAACTCCACAACAACAACTACATGAAGAAACAAAAATATTACCCATAGATAAACAATTATTCGAAATGATAGGTACACAGTTCTACGCTAAAACACAACCTCAACACCTCACCCACTGAACTTTCCAACCCTACTAACCGTAGTTAAAAATACCATCTTCCCCAGCCTTATTTATACATTCACCTCGTTACTGTTCTATCCCTATTACCAACACCTTTTATACAAAACAAATACACACACAACTGAAAATTATTAAGAAACCGACAACCAAACAATATACTAAATGAACATACCAAAAATGCAACTCGCGAATTCGACTCTCCCTTTAAAGAATCCAATCTCTTTGGCAACTAAGATGTGCCCGACGCACACAATACCGTGCAATACAGCGTTTAATCACTCAGATCACCCTTGTCCAACATAATCCTGCACATAAGGGCAAGAATTGTATCACGAGGCTTGCGACACGGTCTCGATACTGCCTCCTAATGAGTCGTTCAACTTAATTCTATCGGACCACTCGAGCAAGTGAGAATGAAGTCGCAAGATTTGCCAGGGCGGGATTCTTTAATGAGAGATGCGCGATGCTGGCTGAGGGATAGGTCTTTTCGCGCAATGGAGGGCCTAAACCTCTGCAAGCGAGGGTACGCTGGGGGAGAAAGTTGAATGATATCAATTACTATAGTTATATTGAGCTATAACAGAAGATATAGTACTTTAGAAGAGAGTAGATAGATCGATTTATCTGAGATTAGGCTCAAATATTTATGTAGGTGTATATCCTTTAAGTCTATTGTATTATTATGGTTATTTCTAGTATTTACTAATAATTTATCTTAATAAGGTATATTAGTTATATAATATATATTGAGTTATTATTAGTTATATACCAGGTTAGTCACTTCAAGGTGCCTGGTATAATTTAGTATTTAGGTGACTTTTATTATAGTAATATATAAGTAGCTCTTAAAATGTACAGTGCGATAAAACACTCTAGTGAAATACTCCATACAATGGTGAACAACGCAACTGTACATAACAAGTAAGTGGGGTGGTCAGAAGAAGACATGAGAGGTGATGCGGTAATTATCAGAGAGGAGCGACATTTCGCATTCGCTCGTAATATGGATCCTAGTCAAACGGAAAGATGAATAGGAATCGTGAAAATGTAGTGGGTTATTGTTGGAAATGCGCTTAGGTGTCTGGTGTGGATAATGGGATATGAGAGTGGCGGAAGTAGGAGTTGCAAATTCTGAATGAGTGGACATCGTGTTAACAGAGAATAATTCGGGAGATGGCTGTTGTGGGAGTATCTTATGAAGTTGCTCTTTGGGAAAGTGGGTAATTTTAAGTTTAGACTAAAAGCAGATAAGGGTATGTGTGGGTTGCCTGTGGAACTAAATAGTTCCAATATGGGCGTGACCGATTATATTGATGTGAAGAGGATGATGCGATTTTCTAGTGTATTAAATCTGAGAGATGTATTTGGATGTGATGTGGGTTGTAGTATGAGTCTTGCACGATTGATTTGTGTTGTGTATTGACCTATAATGGTTGGTAGTGTTATAGACCCTAGAAAAATTTGATGGCTATATTACGAGCGGTAATTTGGGGTTGTGTGTTCGAAGTAAACGAGGATGGATAGGAATGGTTGTATTCTCATTCTGTGGCGGAGTGGGGTAAGTGTGTTAAGTATATGATCTGTTTTGGAAACACTAAGTTTAAGTGTAGACAAAAGTAGATTAGGTATGAGTGGTGGTTGCCGTAAGGTGATAGTAATTAACGAAGTGAAAGTAATGATTGATCTCAAGATATGTTGTATGGTAGATTGATTGAATAATATGTATAGTGAGAGTTTAGAGTCAGTGAGGGATTGACATTGGCGCGAATTTACATCAGATGCATTTTGAGCGCGTATGATCATATCACGACAAACATCTAAGAATACTGGAAGCTTGGATGGGAGAAGGAAGGTGATAAAAACGGGGAGGCGTGAGAATTAAGAGCGGAATTAAATGAACAAGGTAATAAGGATAAGTATTTAAGAGCAGTTGCAAATAAGATTATTAGATTGTGTTGATACTGAACAAATCTGAAAAATGAAGGAAGCGGTTGTTAGTATTGCAAAAGAAGTATGTGGATCTGCTAAAGTAAGAAGTAAAAATGATAACAGTGAGTGGTGGAATGAAGAGGTGATGCAAGCGATTAAAAAAAAAGAAGCGTGGTTGAATGTACTAAAAGCCAATGACTGAGGTCAAAAGAAAGATGTTTGGAATCATATAAGGAGGAATACTAAAAGATACATACGTAAGAGGAAATAAAAAAGGTAAATGAACAGTTTGGAAGGAGGATGAAATGGGACTTACAAGGGATAAGAAGCTCTTCTGGAAGGAAGCACGAAAAGTTAAGAATGAGAAAAGGGGAATGTGTTTAGAATGATGAATAGGGATTGTGCTTTCGTAACTGATGAAATGGATGCGATGAGAGTGTGGAGGGAACACTTCGAAAATCTGCATAACATTGGCAGTAATAAAGAGGTGATATGTGTGGGTTTGATGGTGCAAGAAGGAATACGTATTTTGGAGATGTCATAAGTAAGGAGGAGGGAATGGGTAGAGTGAGAAAGTTGAAGAATGGTCAATCTGCAGATATAAATGAAATTACTAGTGGAATGATCAACAACGGAGGCCAGATGGCGATTGAGTGGATTTGGAAGTTGTGTAACAAAGCGTTTATGAGGTATAGTTCCGAGGGATTGGAAGAGAGCAGTAATGGTACCCTTATTTAAGGATAAGGGGGATAAAGGTAACTGTAGGAATTATAGGGGAATTAGTTTACTGAATGTTGTAGGGAAGATATATTGCTGGTATTTTGGTTGAAAGAATGCGTTGAGTGACTGAAGGACGGATTGGTGAAGAACAAGGTGCATTTAGAAGTGGAAGAGGATGTGTGGATCATAAATCTTTACACTTGAAACAAATGAATGAGAGAAGAATAAAGAGAAGAAGAATAAATTGTACTTAGGTTTTACGGATTAGCAACTTGCGTATGACAGGATTAATAGGGAAGCTCTATGGCAGGTGTTAATGATATAAGGTGTTGGTGGTAGGACTTCTGAATGGAATCAAAAGTATTATGACGCTAGTGAAGCGTGTGCAAGAATAAATAGTCGAAAATGATTGGTTTAATATTAATAGAGGAGTGAAGCAGGAATGTGTTATGTCTCCTTGGTTATTTAATTTGTATATGGATGGGATTATGAAAGAATTAGAGGTGGAGGTAGCAGGGGGAGGTGCTAGACTGATGGAGAATGGAAGAATGTGGAAGGTGCCCTGCTTATTGTATGAGGATGATATGGTTTTATGTGGTGAATCTGAAGAGTTTGGGAGGAGTGGTAGAGGGATTTGGCAGGGTTTGTAAAAGGAGTGGTTTGAGAGTAAACGTAGATGATATAGAGTAGGCTCATGGGTAGTGAGTGAGGAGAGTCCGCGGTGTGAAGTCATGTTAGACGGTGAGCAACTGGAACAAGTACCTGAGTTTAAATATTTAGGATATATGTTGGTTGAAAATTGAACGGATGATGCAGAATGTAGCAGGAAAGTGGTGAATGGTAGGAAGGTGGCTAATGCAATTAAATCCTTAGTGGATGTGAAGGGACTAATCTTGAATGCCCTAAAGTTTTGCATGAGGGTATGTTGTTACCTGCGTTAATGTATAGTAGTGAAACTATGGTGTGGAATAAGAAGTATAGATCTAAGGTACAATGTGTTCAGATGGACAATCTTAGGGACGTATTAGGTGTGAGAAGAATTGATAAAATGAGGAATGAACGCATTAGGAGTTGTATGGTGTGAGGAAAGGCGTAAATGAGAATAAACCTGAGAGTACATTGAGATAGTTTGGTCATATGGAAAGGATGGATGATAGTTGGTTGGTTAAGTGGATGTATGGTGGTGAGTGTGCTGGGAATCGACCGGCTGGGAGACTGAAGAAAAAGTGGATTGGGCCAGATAAGGAATGCCTGAAGAAAAGGAATGAGAGTTTGGCAGAAGCGAGAAGAAAGGTGCAAAACAGGAGTAGAATAAAGGTGCAAAACAGGAGTGAATGGTGGGGTTTTGTGAGGGGTATGGTTGTGGGCTTTGTCCAAGGGATTAACCCTACATTGACGAGATACCACTGCGAGGGTCAGTCGCTGTCTCGTGAAACCTCAGGGTAGATTTTTCTGTTTTGCGACGATTTCTCACTGGGGGTATAAAGGGGACGGTAAAAGGGGGGCTTCTTTTTTGACTTGTGTTATGTTCTTCTACTACTTTTCTGTTTCTAATAATAATAATAATAATAATAATAATAATAATAATAATAATAATAATAATAATAATAATAATAATAATAATACATAGTTAATATTTGGAAGCAAAGATTTAACTTCAGGACTTATATCAACAGGAGTTTTAATTAAATTAACCGTGTCAAAATCTCTTTTTATCGAAGTTATATAATAAGTATTCCTGGACCATGACAATGCTTCAATTATAAAAGATCTTTTGTAGCCCAATTTTTAAAAAGTAGCTACCAAATAATCAATTTCTGCATTCAGAAATTGAGGAGAATAAAGCCTAAACGCTTGTAAAAACAAGCCCGATATGATAGATCTTACTATCGGAGGAGAACGCATGTACATATGAGTTAGTGTGTGTGGGTTTTGTAAAGAACTTTAAAGCCTAAGCGATTGTTTGTCCTTTTCACTAGAATATCAAAAAAAAGCAATTCACCATTTTCCAATTCCTGTGTGAATTTAATTATGGTGGACCTATATTTAAAAGACCCAACCAGTCCTCAGCACATACACTCTCATCAAATATAACAAAAGTGTCATCAACATAACGGAATCAATTAATACCAGGAAATTAGATAAAATGGGTAAATAAATTAGATAAAATGGGTGAGTCTATTGGAAGACTCACCAAATGAAATATAACTACTATATATAAAGGTGACCAAGGGACTTGCCTGACATTTAAGAAAGAAAAAAAATATCATCTGAAAAAAAACCTAGCAAATCATTCAATAATTTGCTGAATCAACAGAAAACGTTAAGCATATTAAAAAAAAAAAAAAAAAGAATAACCTCATTCGTTTTATACTTTAAACATTTGTTTATTTTAAATAACTAAACTGCATAATTTAACTTTCACTTCATATCGATGACTGCTAAACGATATAAAGGCAAAGCGACTGAGTCACGAGGCAAAGGGCCGGGTTCGATCCCTTCTCCGAATCCTAGGTAGTAATGGCATAGTAGTTCTCCTTCTCGAATAGGGCTATGCCCGTTGAAGTCCGAATTTTTATTTAAAAAAAAAATATGACAAATGACTAAGGAATTAAAAAATTGACTTTTCCACTACATTAGTCTTTTTCAAAGACTATTACAACAGTGACCAAAGACAAAAGTCCCATGGCATAATGTTTTATGTCGCTGGTTCGATTGCGCATGCAGATCCTAGGAAGAAACTTCCTTCTTAAAGGAAACCTCAAAAGAATAATACAGTAAGTATTAAATCAGTATAAGAAAGCAAGGTTTAGTTACGCCAAAGAAAGTAATGGGTAAAGCCCGTAATATTTTACACTTGCACAAGATAATATTTTACACTTACATAAGACAACATTTCACACTTACACAAGATAACATTTTACACTTACACAAGATAACATTTTACACTTACATAAGATAACCTTTTACACTTACACAAGATAACATTTTACACTTACACAAGATAACATTTCACACTTACACAAGATCAACATTTTACACTTACAAAAGTTAAATTTTACACTTACACAAGATAACATTTTACACTTACATAAGACAACATTTCACACTTACACAAGATAACATTTTACACTTACACAAGATAATATTTTACATTTACATAAGATAACATTTTACACTTACACAAGATAACATTTTACACTTACACAAGTGTTTAGAAATTCCCAAGAACTAGGTAAGCTTATCTTTTCACGCTTAAGTAAAGATGAGTTAAAAGCACTAAAGAACCTAGAGAAAAGACTTTACAGTCCACTCAAGGCTAAGTTTAAGTATTTGTTGTTGGTGGATTATGACATATTTAACGTGATGGATGAGTCCACTGTCTTTGAACATACTTGTTCAAAGCAGTAAATGTCGAAGGTGTTAAAGGTCTATTAGGTGGCATTGGCGAATTATTTGACTTATTTAATGTGAGACAAGTTATATGCAGTAGTAATAGTACTAGTACCAGTTTATAATTTGCACTAGTACCAGTTTAAGCATTGGTTTCATTCACTATTACAAAAAACTAACTTTCAAATCAAACAATTTGATAGGTTTAGAAACATTAAAGTTAATTTTGCAACAAATGACTGCAGCTTTGTTTTAATTATTTTTCATAAACTTTAAAAAAAAAAATATATATAAAATTTAAGAGTTAAATTTACCTGAAAGAAGATACTGAGAACAAAGATGAATATTAATACTTGAGTGGAGTCCTGATACGGCACGGTAAAATGTTCTTTTCTCTAAACACATTTCTGAAAATTACACAAATAAATTAATCGTTCTCATCAGCTACCCTTTGGTTACCCAGAACTGGGGATGAGGTGAGCAACCATGCACCAGAAACCCGAGGCATGCACGAGCATTCTTAGGGTATAAATAATTGATAGAGGGACACGCCAAACGTACGCTGTAGAAATTTTTTCTCCCCCACAAAATGGGATTAAATTAAATAAGCTAATAAATCTCATAGGCTATATTAACCTTTTTGTTTATTTAGTTCTTATTAATTAAACAAAACCTCAAGAAATTAAATTTATACTAATAATACTAATTAATATCAAATATAACTACTAGATTAATAAATTAATTGATCAGTATTAATTAATACTAAATCCAATATTAAAATCATAAGCCAATGAAAACTACTGATTAATACAGGACTGTGGGAATCAGGATCGGATCCATGAATCTCTGAATCAGAACTGGAATCTTGTTGGAAAGACTTTTCGGAACCGGAATCCTAATCCTAGTTGGAATCTGTTTGAAAGTTTTATATTCATCCGAACCGGAATCAGAATCGCATGATTTTCTTTAATTTTTAGTAGGTGGAATCAAAAACATAATAGTCAGAATCAGAGCCGGAGCCGATTATCTTATAACCGGTGATGATCTGGAGTAGGGTTGGCTGATGCACCAGGTGCGGTGTGGTGCAGTGCACCACACAAATCTAGTGTATACAGGTGCGGTGCAATTTTTAAAATATAGAGGGGAGTTGCGGTGCGGCAAAAATGACTTTTGGTGCGGTGCGTTTACCCTGTTGCGGTGCGCAAAATTCCGGTGCTCTGCCAACCCTAATACGGAGTTGATTAACGCGAACCGGTACTTAAAAATCAGTAATTAACTTTTGTTTGATTAAACATGAAAACAAACCGGCAGTTAACTTTAATAACAAAGCAGAGAACCGATTGTTAAAATTTTGGCAGTTTACCACTGCTTATAACCAATCTAAAATCCACAGACCTGCATTCTAATATCGAATAGTTCGAAGGTTGTGTCAATTAATGAAAGAAAATGGCTACTCAAAACAGGGTTGGTAAAAAGACATGGATATTTGGCTATTTGGATATGGTTAATTGGCTATTTGACACTTATATGAAAAATTATTATTAAAAAAAGGAACACTCACCTCCGATGTTGCCAAATTCAGGAAATGCGGCACTCGATCCAGAAGGTCTGTAAACCATAAAAAATAAAATTAAAATAAAATAAAATAAATAAAATAAAATAGAATTAAGACATACCAAATTAAAAGTTGGTTTATCTATTATAATTCTTCCTTATTCAACAACCCACTTACTTGAAACAATTTTCTTCATAAATAGCCTTCCACACGCGATGTGCTGAAGGCCCTGCATAACCCGTGTATCTTTCAGGGTTCAGAAGGAGATCAACGTAACGACTTCTCTGATCTGTTTCGTCGTCAGAGTAACAAAAACTGTCGTCTTTGGCGCTGTCATGAGCCGCCCATCGCTCGAAGTCTGCCATAGATTTTTTGCTATTAAAAGTAATAATCAATATTTATTAACTAATATTTATCAAGAACTATAAATTAAAAATAATTTATTTATAATTAAGACAATTACTCTCAAAAAGGGATGGAGGGAGTGGGGGTGTGTAGGGGTGTGAGGAAAAACACTCCAAACGGAGAAAACTAAATAACTTTGCGAACATTTGAAAAAGTTTAACAAACAAAGTATTTAATTCAATAATATTACTTTTTGTGCCATTATGAGACTACTTAAAAGTCCCAAAATTTAAGCCCTTCCTTCTTTTAATTAGTATTTTATAAAAAAAAATTATAACATTTACTTCATAATATCAAAACATTTAAAATCCGATTCAAGAATATTTTGTCTATCGGCATTTACCGAGCCAATCCATTGTCTTCAATCTTTCAATCCTTGTATTTTAAGCGATTGGTGATTTTTTGGGGGTTCCCAAATACTAATTATGATTGAATGTAATGCAGTGGTGGTATCATGTTTTTCTTTTTAAATCAGAGTTTAAAATAATGCCTACTTATACCTCGATAGAAATTTTAAATCCAAGAAATAGGCAAATGAAAAATTTCAATTCTTTTTTCTAAAAAAAATTTATCTTTATTCATTCTGTTCACGAAATTAATTCTCATATTCACATTTATATTTTTAATATATTATATTTAAAAGGCTCGTACCCCATGGGCATTAACTTTATTCTAAGAGAAGAGCCCTCTAGAAAGTTGCTTCCTAGGTTCCGAACAAGGTATCAAACCCTGGACTCTCACCACGCAAACCAATCACTCTACAATTTGAATCATAGTAACAACAACCTGAGTCAGGGCCAAAATTATTTTTTGGGTGGAGACGGAGCCGGAAACAGTTGTAATTTAAAGGATTGAGTCAGAGCCAGAGTCTGTGAGGTCAGAAAAAATTTAACAGATCCGCAGCCCTGCCCGGTAGATCAGCAAGCCGATAATTTACCTGATAGTAGTATTCAAGTATCCTAAATCTCCTTCCTTATCACAGTCCGCCTCTAAGACTCTTGAATTTTCTGCTTCTTGATACTTCAGGAGATTATGAAGGATTTGTCGCTTCTCATGCTTGATTCCTTCAGGAACCTGTCAAAAAGATTCCCATCATTTACTCCATAAACAAGATTCTAACATGTTTGAGTCATTAATTCTCTATTGATAATATCCCTCTCTCCTACTAACTATTAATAATAATAATAATAATAATAATAATAATAATAATAATAATAATAATAATAATAATAATAATGATAATAATACTTTGGAAAACAATATAGATAATCCAATATTTGACCAAATATCAACTTTAGTTATTTTTGGTGAAACATTTTAAAAAGCTAACTGAAGAAATGTATTTTCTACGTTATAATAATAATAATAATAATAATAATAATAATAATAATAATAATAATAATAATAATAATAATAATAATAATAATAATAATAATCTTTAAGGGCGTGTTAGTGTGAGAAGAATTGATAAAATGAGGAATGAACGTATTAGAGAGTTATGTGGTGTGAAGAAAGGGGTAAATGAGAGAATAAATGAAAGCATGTTGAGATGGTTTGGTCATGTGGAAAGGATGAATGATAGTGGTGAGTGTGTTGGGAATCGACCGGCCGGGAGACCGAAGAAAAAGTAGACTGAGTCAGTAAAGGAATGTCTGCAGGAGAGAAATGGGAGTTTGGCATAGGCGAGAGGAAGGTGCATAATAATGAGTGATCATGGCGGCGGTTTGTGAGGGGGTGTCTATATGGTGTGCCCACCTGGCCAAGGGATAACCCTACACTGACGATAGCCATTAGTTAAGGGTCCGTCTGGGGGTTCCGTGAAGCTCCTAAGGGTGATTTCTGGACTGCGAGCGAGTTCTCACTAATATGTATAGAGAGGCGTAAGGCTGGGCTTCTTTTCGACTTTTGTTATATTTTTCTACTGCTTTTCTGTTTCGGTGCAGTGCACGCGCGCTACACCCAGTCTTGGGGAAAAAGGTAGATGAATAATAATAATAATAATAATGAATAGATAATATTAATAATAAAATACTTCAAACCCATAAAGGATTTTGGACTAACCCTTCAGAAAAAAAGGTTAATTCCCACATTGTCTTATAAAAGCAAATTTGACATATTTAGTGTTTGAGATGAAGCTTATAAATGATATTAAACATTTTTGCTATATATATATATATATTATATATATATATAATAAAATATATATATATTATATATAATATTATATATATATAAATATATAATTATTATATATATATAATATATAATATATAATATATATATATATATATAATATAATATATATATATAATAATATATATATATTATATGATATATACTATATAATATATATATATATATATATATATATATTATAGATAATATTAATACCTATATATAAATGATACTATAAAATATATGAATATAGTATATAATATATATAAATATATATATATAATATATATATATATATATATAATATATATATATAATATATATATATATAAATATATATATATATATATATAAATATATAATTAGTGATGGGACGATTAATCGTCTCGTTCATCGCAAAAATCGCGCAAAATTTTAACATCGTCATCGTCACGGCAAATTTCTCCGATATATTTTGCCGATTTTAATTGAACAAATATTAAGAATGAATAAAATTAGAAAACATATAATAATAATAAAATAATAATAAAATTAATAATAAAATAATAATAATAATAATAATAATAATAGATAATAATAATAATCAATAATAATAATAATAATAATTAATAATTTTATTATATTATATATATATAAATATATACTATCATATTTCTCGTTCATTTTAATAGATATATAAAGATAGATATATATATATATATATATATATATATATATATATATATATATATATAATATTATATATATAAATATATATATATATACCATTTGCTTTATGGATGTATGACATTCCAGTGCCTAATAGTTCAC
>JABUQX010018158.1:25000-35000 GCA_015478945.1 Trachelipus rathkii
ATACTAAAATAAATAAACAAAACTTACGTATTACTATTATTATACTTACTTTCCAATATTTAAAATAGTCATTAACTAAAATGCTTTGCAGTCGTGGATATATTTTCAAATTGTTAAAGCTATCTATAGTTTCCACAGAGCAGCTGCAATCATCAATAATCCCCTTAAGCTGAAATCAAAATATATATATATATATATATATATATACTATATATATTTATATATATATATAATATATATATATATATATATATATATATATATATATATATACATATATATAATATATAATATATATATATATAATATATTATATATAAATATATATATATATATAATATAATATATAATATATAGTATATAGTCGTCATCATCATTCTGCTACCCCACCTCCCCACAACTGGGGGTGGGGAGCTCAAACATGCATCAAGAATCCGAGGCATGCATGAGTATTTCTAGGGTATAAATAATTAGCAGTGGGACCCAAACCCAGCTACTATATAATATATATATATATATATATATATATATATAAAGATATAATTATATATATTATATATATATATAATATAATAATATAATATATATAGTAATATATATATATATATATATAATTATATATATATATATAATATATATATATAATAATATATATTATTATATATATATAATATTATATATATATATATAATGGGGATATAATATATATATATATATATATATATATATCGCAAATGATATGTTAGATGTCAGATTCCAGAAAAATATGATTGTCAATGTTTTATTTCCCCCTACTCTATCCTTTTTAAGTTATCCCAACCACTCACAGCAGAGCCCTAATCGTTGAGTGGTGTAAAATAATAATAATAAAAGTAGAGAAAAATAAAAGCTCATTCAATCCCAACCACGAAAATTTCGCAGGCGAGCACAAATACATTCTTTAAAGGGAAGATTATATTCAGCAGAAAACAAAGAAGATGGAAGAAAATTCCACAGAATAGAGGTGGCTGGAAAGTGGGAAGCACCACGCCTGGAATTGGCAATGTCCGCACAAAATTCATACATAGAGCTCTGGACCCTTTGTGCTATGAGGATGTTATAAAGGTGGTGACACCCAGAGAAGTTCCTTCAACGCACTTGCCACAGATGTTTTAAAAATCTTTCTGTAGATATGCATAAAACTTGAGCTACTGAAGTAAAGAACATGTGACTCAGAGTCACCATTTTCATATATCCAGCAACCTCAACTCAAACCAGCGTACTTAATTACATGTAAAGTACTTCATTGGAAACTGTCACAAAGTAACTGATCATCAGATTAATACTTTAGATTGCTCACCCATTTTATTGTTAGCTTAATGGCTGCAACTATCACCAACTTATTTTCTAAATCATTTATGAAAAATTTATAATCATTTAAGGAACATTAGGATAAAAAAAAAGAAAAAACACTGAAATAGTTTTCAAAACTGTAAGCAGGAAGCAGAGCAGTTTTTTTTTTTTATAATAAAATGAAAGTGTTTGGTTTTTTAAATGGAATGGGAACCAGACAATTTAAATAGTGGAGCTGGAACTGGTATGTTTAGAAATGGGAACAAGGGTTTCAATTTGGGATACAGATCTACACGACTTCGCACCTGCTTTCCCAAATCAGAAATTAAAAAATTATCTTTTAATAAATGTTTTTAAAAAATTTGTAATGTTTAAACAACCCAATAATAAATATTTTTACTTAATTTTTACACCAATTTTTTTTTACAAAAAAAAAAAAACAAAAACAAAAAAGAAAAACAATCAGTCTGTCCGTCCTTTCTGTATTTAATCATAGCCCCTAATTTAAAAAAGTTTTTAAGAAAAAAGATTACTTCATTTTGGATGTAGGAAAATAGTCTATGGAAAAAAAAACAAAATTTGCATATTAGTTCAAGTATCTAATGAAAAATTCAAGTGAATGTAATCCTGTACTGAAAATTTTGTACTATAATCTGACAGTAGCCCACAGATAGTGATTAAAAGTTATAAAAATTTAGTAAAAAAATTTAAAAATCATTTAAAATTTATAAACAATTTGGTCCCAAGATAAGATTGCTTTTATCAGATATACAAGCACAAAACAACAATTTTTAAGATTTTTTAATAAAGTAAGTTTGAGAGAGGCATTGGGTATCCCAACTGAAAAAGTTTTATTTTTAAATGCATATACAATAAATCTGATCTGACTCCCTAATGCATATAGATATTTAGGAATGAAAATTTTAGTGTTCCAGGATCTAATGGATATGGACGCTGTTATAAGCATTACTTTATAGATACTGTATCAACTTCACTCACCCCAGAATCAAATTATCCCTGATTATACAATCCATACAGAATTATAAGAATGAAACGATAAAAACTATCTACATAGAAGAAACATCCACTTCACACCAACACTACTTTATTGGAGTCGATACCATATTACCAATTACAAGACATACTAATATTTGATCATTCATCTAAACCTATACTTACTTAAAAGACAATTATATAATAGCATATTTATAGAGAAAATTATCTAATGGAAACGTATAAATGTTTATTTCAGAATAATAGCAGGATAAATATATAAGTACAGACATTTATACTGAATGACCATTTTTATGTATTATGTGACATATAAGAAAAGCAATACTCGATGAAAATGAGGATTCTCAATCTACATTATCAAGAAGACGTCATAGTAATAATACACGCAGTATACCATACCCATTAATGCAAACAGTGGCACCGACTCAACACGTCTCACACGCTTTAAAACTCCACACTAATATACACATCATTTCTATATAAACGTCATCACGCTTTAAACTACCGCTGACACCTGCACACCAGACCATTCGGAAGCAGATCACACATCGCGACCGACTGCTCCAGACCTAAGAACCACTGTCTACTTAAGCCAACGACAGATCGCCTGACAGCTCTACAGACGCAAGCTCCACGAGCGCCACAATCTCATCAATGACACTCTGCAATGGGATTCATACTTCTCCTGGCTCGACTACATGATAGACATAGATAGAGAAGAGCTAGCTCGCAAACAGTCACACACACCCACTACAACAATCTGCACAAAACTCAACCACCTGGCAGTCAGACCCTCCCCGCAACGCAGGTGATACGTCGACATGATCACGCTACGCATCACATCTTCCCCTGCACACCTCGCTCGCTCAACCCGCACGCCAGTCACCTACCTATACCCCCCCTTCAGGGACCCAGCCACGTCCATAACTCTCAAGTAGAACGAACCAGCCACCGTGACCTACGGTAAGACGTGAGAAGTTTCAAGAATAGCATAAATAAAATTCAGTATACCGCACTGAGACATTTGCTAGTCGGAAATGATCAGAATTTGGCGACAGTGAGAAACTGTGATTGGACTGGGTATCCGCGAAGCTTAACATAGCGTTTTGTCGGGGGGAGCCGGGCGGTGACTATCAAAGGATTGGAAGGATGGAGCCCATTATAAGCTGTTCCTTCCACAATATACACACACCGCCGAAAGGGTGATAGTTGGATAACTGTAAGAAACTACTATGGGAATAGTTTATTGAGTGACATCAAGGAGCGAACCAGATCAGGTATTTTGGTTGAAGTCGTTTGTTGACTGAATGAGGGGCCTCGATTGTAGTAGGTGCATTTAGAAGTGGTAGAGTTTGTGTGGATCAAATTTTCATTGTGGGTCCACTCTGAGAAAAGTGAGAGAGGGAAGAAGAGCAAACTGTATTTAGGTTTTTATGTACTTGCAACAGGCATATGAACAGGTTTAATAAAAACCCTGTAACAGGTGTAGTGCTATAGGGTTTAGTTAGTGGTAGGCTTTGTAATGGAAATAAAAAGTATGTAATGTCGATCAGTGGTGTGTGTACGAAGAAATAAATGTGAAGCAGTCACGTGAATAGTTGACTATTATAGTGGACGTGAGGCAAGACATATGTACTGTCCCATCGGCTATTCTAATTGCATATGGATTGGGTGATGAAAAAATTAAACGTAGGGTTGGCAGGTGGGAGGGTGTTAAACTGATGAAAAATGGAAGAGTTTAGGCGTGTCCTGGCTATTGTAAACAGATGATTATTGGTTTATGTGGCGAATATTGAAGAAAGTTTGCAGGAAACGATTGGTAGAAGCTCGGTTTGATAAACGTAGCAATAAGATACAAGGTGATGGTAATGAGTGAGAGAGTCTGCAGTGTGAAATCATGTTGGCTGGTGAGCAATTGGAACTAAGTATCTGTGTTTCAAATATTTTAAGCTATATGTTGGATGAAAGGGAATGGATGACGCAAGAATTGAGTATAGGAAAATTATGTGGTAGGAGGGGTGGCTAGTTCAATTTAAATCTTTTGGTGGTTCAAGGGGACTAAGTCTTGAATGCACTAGGGTTTTCTGCTTGCTGCATGGGGTCAATACTGCTTTATCCATTTTGTTTAATGTATAGTAGAGAAACTATGGTCATGGAATAAGAGATATAGATCTTAGGTGCAGTCTATCAGATGGATAATCTTAGAGGCGTTTTAGGTGTGAAAAGAATTAATAAAAATGAGGAATTAGAATGTTTAGTAATGTGTGTTGTGAGGAAAGTCATGAATGGGAGATAAATAATGTAATTAAGATGTTTTGGTCATATGGAAAGGATGGATGATGATAGTTGGTTGTTAAGCAGATGTGTAGAGGCGAGTGTGTTGCGAACTCACCAGCTGGGACACCTAAGAAAAAAATTAGATTTGAGTCAGTAGAAGATTCTGAAGGACAAGAATGGTGAATTTCATCAGAAGAGAAAAGACATGCGCATAATATGAGTGAATGGCAAGGATTTGTGAAGGGGGATTGTTTGCGGGCCTTGGCCCCGGGGTTGATCCTGACCATAATGGAGACAGCCTACAGTGTTTTGGGCGCCTAGGGGATTGTTTTTAGTTAAGAATGGCTCACACTTAAGGGTAAGGAGGGGGCTTTTTTTTTTTTTATACTAAATCATGTTTCTTCTATTTAACTATTTTTTTTTTTTTTTTTTTTATTGTTCGGTTATGTTGCATACCCTAACCCTAAACTGGGGCTACAAGTGAAAGATAAAGAAAATTAAATGTAAGATATAATAATAATAATAATAATAATAATAATAATAATAATAATAATAATAATAATAATAATAATAATAATAATAATAATAATAATAATTTTTAAATTACAAAGGGAAATACGAAATTTATGTAGTCATACGATGAGATATTATTTAGCTAAAAAAAATTAATGTAATAATCTGCCATTCTCTAGAAATGAATTAAAATAAGTTTTGCCTTCTAATTCTTTCAATAGACAAAATAGAAAAATACAGGAACTAGAGTAAACTGTACCAGAGACTGTTGACAAGGAATGCAGATGATTCTTTAAAGGTAGTATTCTCTGTCCCTTTTTTTTTTTCTAAAATGATACATGATCTTTTAATAGAATGACTCACTGATACAGTATTTTCTGGTTCTATGCAGTTGATTTTGCAACATGGGTAAACAGTTCAGGAAGATTTATATTCTCTAGTTCTTTGATTATAGGCCTGTAGTTAAATTTTTCTGATAACAAAACAATTGCATTGTCTTCCTAAGATGCTCTACAAATGATCACATCTTGTGTAACCATGAATGGAAAGGAACTCGCAATTCTCAATTCTTATATTATATTTTGACTAATAGTAAAGTTGGAATGTAAATATTAAATATATTAAATGTTAAAGCAGAGAAACCAATGGTACTCTTAAAATACTTCTGAAATAAGAATTGTAGATCCGATAGAAAAATTCTATTGATACTTTTATAACTATTGTGATCAAGAATAAACTTAGTTTTGATTTCCCCTCAAAGATTAAAGCAAAATCCTTAATAGCTAACAAATCAAGGGAATTAGCAGACAGTTGGGAGATTCCCATTGTAGAAAAGAGAATCAACTTCTTATAAGCTGAATCTAATATAATGTCATTAATAATAAAAGAAAATGTGTGGGCCTTAAATATGTACTGCAAGTGCAAGATATCATCTAACAAGATATCAAATATAATGAAGTGGATGCTGCAGCAAAAGATTATTATTACGAATACCTGCTACTTTAAAGTATCAAATACCGACTTTAATAATAGTAAAGAATTGCAACTTATGGCAATACAGTGGGAATATTCATAGAAATCTTTCATCAGTTTTTAAGTCTCAATCTTTGATTCAAGATTGGTGTAATGCATTTCAAGTATGGTAAGAAAAAAATTTAGATAGAAATTCATTGTCCTTTATTTGTAATGATTCACCTCTTCAAGGAAACTTCACTTGATTGTCATAACTGTTTAACAAGAATTGCTCTAGTATATTTTTATCAATTTCTCTATTTTTTTTCTTTAGAAATATTACAGCAGATTTGTTTTACTATTTCTTTGATTTTTAATTTATTAAATATTCTTGCTCGAACCTTTTCTAATTTTTACATTTTTATTTTCTTAGAAAAATTAATTTATTTGATGCAACTTTCATAAATATAAATTTCATAAATAATATTTTCATAAGTATGTGTTAGTGAATAGAACTGCTGCACCAATTAAGTTAGTTGCACATGTCATTGTTTTTGCTGGTTCTGTACATTGTTAAATTTATACTATAAATTTTTAAAATTAGCAAAGAAAAATTACACAAAAAAACAATCATAATAAAAAAAAAGCACCGAAACATAAAAGAAGGATATGTATCAGACTCAACATAGAACTTTTGGATAAATTTGCAGAGACTGAGTCTGCAAATTAAGAACTCCTTGATCCGGAGTTCGAGACTCCTTGAACATCGGTACATCAATAATATATTTATATTATTTATAATAATTGTATAATAATTTCTAATTCAAATAAGGTATTTTGTTGAAGAGTATTAAACTTGGTATGCTTTATCTTAATGGATATATTATGATACTGTTTCTGGATGAATGTGTTGTAATAGTCTTAGTTAAGATGTTAAGGTGGTAATTTTCTATTATAGAATATAGTGAATTAGGGTATGTATTATCTTTTGTATAAAGGTGAGATTAGATGTGGAAACTGTGTGGAGTAAAACATGCATAACACAGGTGAGTAGTGGGAAGGGAGGTGGAGTAGTGAGATGGTGGGAGTGGGGTGGTTGTAGGTGGTGGGTAGAGAGGTAGGGTGATTGTTGAGGGATGGGGTGAGATGGGAGGTAAGGGTGGAGAGGAGGGCGGTGGGAGAATGATAGAAGCATTCAAACTTGTATAGTGGGAATTGCTGGTGAAAATGATCAGAATGGAAGTGGCTGTGGGATTGACTGGGTAATGGAGTTGTGGCAGGACAAAGCGTTTGTAGGGGGAGTGGGGTGTAGTTCCTCTTATAATAGATTGGTGGTTGGTGCAGATTATGGTGTCCTTTATATTAACGATATAATAGGGGTTGATCAGTGGAAAGCTGTTTAAAAACTTATATGGGTAATTATTTTTTCGATGTGGTTGTAGGGAATAGTATTACATTGGTATTTTGGTTGAAAGCGTGTTGTGTGGAGGTGAGCGGTGAAGGGGCGTGATGGGTGGTAGGGTAGGGTGCAATATTAGAAGTGGTAGAACGGTTGTTTAGATGCAAATTTTTTACATTGAAGCATGAGTGAGAAAATGAGAGAGAGAAGAAGAACAAACTGTATTTTGGTTTTGTTATGGACTTGCAACAGGCATTGACAGGCTTAATATGAAAGCCTGTAGCAGGTGTTAGTGGCTTAAATGGGGTTAGTTAGTTGGCTAGGCTTCTGAAATGGAAATCACAAAGTATGTATGTCTATAGTGAAGTGTGGGTAAAGAATAATGTGGAGCGGATGTGAAGGTTTTAATGATTAATGTGGATGTGGAGGTAAGAATAGGCGATTTAATTGCCCTATGGCTATTTATTTTGCATATGGAGATAGGGTGATGAAATAAATTTATTGTATTAGAGGTGGAGGGGAGGGTTTTTAAGACTGTGGAAGAATGGAAGAGTTGAGGGTGCCTGCTTATATTCATGTAACACCAGATGATTATGGTTTTTAATGTGGCGAATTGAAGAAATTTATTTGAGAAGATTCGGTAGAGGGGTTTGAAGTAACGTGATAAGAGTAAGGTGATGGGTAAGAAAAGCGGAAAGATCGCAGTGTGAAATCATGTTGCAGTGATGAGCAAGCCAATTTTTAAAAAGTATACTTTTAGAAAATATTTATCGCAATATGTGTTGGTTGAAAAGGGAATGGTTGACGCAGAGTTGGTAGGAAAGGGGTGGCTAGTCTTCATATTAAATCTTTGGGGAGTGCTAAGGAGATATAGTTCTTGAAATGCACTAGGGTTCTGCATGAGGGTATACCTGTTCTGTGTTATTATGTGAATCAGTAGAGACACTTGGTGGGATAAGAGATTATACCGTACATCTTAGGTGCAGTCTACTCAGCATGGATAGCTCTTTAAGGCGCCGAGTGATTAGGTTTGCGTAGATAGATATTTGATTAAAATGGAGGATAATGATGATTTTATAATTGTGTGTTGTGAGGAAAGGAATGAATATTTGGAATAAAATGTATTAAAAATAAGGCTTTGTTCTCTATATATATGTATTTATAGGTGGTATGTATTATTAGTTGGTTTGGTTTTAGCTCAGTATGTTGTTAGAGTGCGTGTTGTTTGCGAATTCATCCTGCTGGGTATCTAATGAAATTAAAATTTAGATTTTTGAAGTCGTAAAAAAAAAGTCTGATGACGAGGATGGTGAATTTATTTACAGAAGAGAATTGATGGTCGCATCATATGAGTTGAATAGCGGATTTTGTGTTGATGGTGTGGATTTTGTTGTTGGCTTCTTGGCCGGTGGAATGAATTCCTCTGTACTATCATTGAGTTTATCATCCTAAGTGTTGTTGAAGCTCTAGGAATTGATTTTTAGCTATGATATGTCACTACTTAGTGGTATATTGATGGGGCTTTTCTTTTTTTTATACTTAAGTCCATATGTTTTCTTCTTATTTTAACTATTTGTTTCTGGGTATGTTTGGCATACCCAACCCAGACTGGGGTCACAAGTGGAAGATAAAGAAAATTAGTAAGATATTAATAATAATAATAATATAATAATAATAATAATAATAATAATAATAATAATAATTATATTTAAGTATCCAGATAGGATATGATCGAAAGGATAGAGGCGAGATGTTGAATTATCTTAAAAAATTAAATCAATTGCAATCGGATACTTCTATGGCGATATTGATATTTAAATATAAGTTTTGCTCTGATGAATATTTTCAATAGGCTCCAAATATGAAAAATACAGGGGAATAGAGTAAAACTGTAGCCAGCAACTGTTGACAAGGGATTGCGGGATGATTCTGCTGAAGGTAAGTATTTCGTCTGTCCTTTTTTTTTCTCCTAAAATGATGTATGATCTTTTTAGAATGACTCACTGATACAGTATTTTCTGGTTCTATGCGGCAGTTGATTTTGCAACATGGGTAAAGATATTTCAGAGAAGCTTTAATTAATATTTGTCTATGATCATAGGCTGGTAGTTAAATTTTTCAGATAAAACAATTGCATTGTCTTCCTAAGATGCTCTACAAAGATCAATGCTTGTGTAGCCATGAATGGACAGGAACTTCGCAATTTCAATTCTTATATTTATATTTTGACATAGGTAAGTGTGGAATGTAAATATTAATATAGTAAAGGGTTAAGAGAAGAGAAACGCAATGGTACTCTTAAAATACTTCTGAAATAAGAAATTGCACGATACCGATAGAATTATTCATTGGAAACTTTTTATAACTCATCCGTGATAGAATAAACTTGGTTTTGACTTTCCTCCCTCAAGATTAAAGCAAATCTTAATAGCTACAAATCAAGGGAATTTAGACAGACAGTCTGGAAGATTCCCATTGTAGAAAAGAGAATTGACTTCTTATAAGCCTGAAGTC
>JABUQX010018158.1:40000-56807 GCA_015478945.1 Trachelipus rathkii
TTTACGATTACCTGAATATAAAGTGCCCGATACTCTAGTTTTTTAGGTAGGGATTATACCTTAGATTAGTTCTCTAGAGTGGCTCTTTAATTTGATATTAATATAATATTACAGCAGGTATATTTTTGTATATTACATTTGTGTGACTGCTAGGCATATAGCTCTAATATATTGCTTGTGCTTTGTATCTAAACAATATTGTTCATAATTATAATATTTCATTACTATTTTGTGTTGTGCCGCTATTTATTTATTCAAATATCTTGTTTATTTATGATTAAAACTATTTGTTTAATCTAAGGATTTAAATATTGTAAGTAAAACGTATTGATAAGGCTTTTTTTTTTTTCTGTTTTGTATTTATTTTCTATCACAATATTCCATTTCATTCTTGCCCAGTAGTATTTAACAAAAGATTTTATGGTCGCCTTAATGTGACATTAAGATATATTTAATTGAAGATGATAAATTATTTTTCATAGTATTTTTTTTTTCATAATTAATTAATTGAAACATATATGGAGTAACATAATTTCAATATGAATTGGTATAAGTTTACAATTGAGGTTTCTTTAAACGGTATTTTCTGAGAAACCTAAATCATTTGCCTTGTTAAATATGTAATTCTGAAAAGATATAAAAAATAGAACGTGATCTATTCGAAAACATAGAGACATAAATATATATTTTATATGTCTCCTTTTTTGAGATAGATTCATATGAATAGATATGTGTGAACTACTTCTATTATATTTCCTTAAGTTACTAGCAAATATATTTGTCTATTGAGCATTCAAAATATTCAAAATACGTGTGCCTATGCAAAAACATAAGGTTATACACTAGTATAATGGTGAGACGCTGGTTCTCTTTTATATTTGGGGTGTATTACATATACTCTACCATAACACTATAATATCTGACTCACTCTCTCTAAAATCGTTTTGATGACTGGAGGTGTCTTCGATTTTTAAATTTTCCATGAAAGATTAATGCAATCACTGATAATAATGAAAACCGCTTGGGCCCACATTATTTTCATGCTCATAGCCCATCTTAAAAGGCATTATAGGATTTCTCTTCTGTAGGCGATCTCGTGGTTTTTGTAGAACCTCCTCTCATCTTCACGAGATTGCGCAAAGTTTTGAATTATCTTTGCTCCTTGAGAATGACTGTCTTCTTCAGTTTCTACGATATTTTGATATGGTTCTTGGTGTGATATTCCTTTGACAGGTGAAATGTCGATGTCAATGCTTAATTTGAAGCCTATATTGATAACTAACTATCAGGAATTGGCTTTAACATATCAAATCGCTCGATCTTTTTCAGATTAGTGTTTTATTTGCTGAAAACCCACTCAGATGGGTCACTATACAGTGCTGTTAAACCGTCTTAAAAATTGAAGGATAGTGGTTTGCAGTAAGATAGTTGGTCTTTCCACTCTCATGTGAATCTTTTTTTACTATCAAGCGAGCAAGCTCCTCGTTATTTGCTATTTAAATGCCATTCTAGAGTGGTTCACACCGTCCGGGAGATATGCGATTCTGTAGTGGAGGTATTCAAGCTAGCTTATAAATTCATTATAGTTAGATAACTCCTCTTTTTATTTATGTTTTTTTGGTAATTTTTTTACAGTTGTCACCTGCCAAGTTTCACAAAAAAGCCCATACGTAATAAGTGAATTTTATTAATGTATTGTAGGGAGTATGTGTGTGCACAGCTCACGGGCAAAACCGCAATTCGTAAGGAGGGGGTGATTGAACGTCCTCTATGATAATTCATCCTAACGCAAATTCTCAGATGGGCATATACGCAGGCTTTTAGCTCTGAGGGATTATGTTATATTTTAGTAGGAAATTCTACAGATGATTGAGACAAGCAGTAATTCCGGGAGAACAAGAGGTGGCAGGAAAGAAAGCACCTTTTCGCTAGCGATAATCTCTATTTCTTGGGATGTTACTGTTATTCAACTACTATAAACTCATGTGGCGACACAAGCACCTGGCCTTGTGCTACGAAGGGCGTCGTAAAGTAAAGGTGCTGGTGCGGGAGTGGAAAGCTTCTCTCGATGCACTTTGCACCTGTACAGTACCTATAAAAACGGGATAAAGCACCAACCTCTCGCCGCAAATATTAGAGGGTCATGTGTAACTAGAATTAAGTAACACGACAGTTTATAAGTCCTTTTGGGCCTTTGACTCACTCTATCCAAGCCGGGTGAAACCAGAGCGCTCCCAGATATGAGAGAGTCTCCATAAGGCGGCCGGAAAGAAACTGGGAGTTCTGTTAGACTGCGAAACTCTTTTTTCTTCTTCTCGTTCTCAGAACTTTTCACGAGTCTCTTGCCGCCCATGTTGGTCAGTACTTCTCATATCTGGGAGGGCTCTGGATTTCACCGGTTTTGATATGTGAGTTCCGTAGTCAAAGGGCCAAAAAGGGCTTTTTAAACTGGTGCCTTGTTATTTCTAGGGTTCACATGCCATCTATATTTGCGGCGGAGATTTGTTGGTGCTTTATCCCTTTTTTCTATAGGTACTGTAAGCGGCAAGTGCTCGAGGGAACTTTCCATCCGCGTGCCACCACCTTTACCACGCCCTCGTAGCACAAGGGGTGCTGTGTCGGCACATGAGTTTTGTGTTGATATCAGTAACTCCAGGCAAGTTCACTCCGGGTTCTTCTTTCTTTCCTGCCACCTCTGTTCTGTGGAATTCTCATCATGATCTGTGTTTCCTACTCAATTTTATTCTTTCTCACATCAAAGCTTGCTTCTGTACTCATCTGAGGAATTTGCGTTTGATTAATTTTTGAGGGGTTCAAACACCCAGTACCCCCCTTCCCTTTTTGCCCGTGAGTGGTGGGGACAGCTGTAAAAAAAAAAAAAAACTCAAATAAAAGCGTTTTAATAAGGAATTTCTTAAGCTAGCTGAAACCCCACAAGAATGGCCACTCCGACGGTGGAGGCCACTTCCTAGAATGCATTTAAATGCATAACCGATAGGAGCTTGCTCGCTTTGAAGTAAAAATTCACAGAGTTGGAAAGCTCGCCTATTTTGCAACTCCTGTGTAACAGGCAACTGATAGTGGACGAATTGGTGGGCTTTTCAGCAAATAAAACCTACTTTGAAGATGAGGATTTGATTGTTAGCCTTTGTATAAGGTTCATGGCCTAAATAATTGCATTGTGACATCAATTAACCTTCAAAGGATCAACACATAGGAACCTCATCGTAGAAATATGAAGAGACAGTCATGATTACGGAGTGTCTATGATTTATATCAAATTGCAATCTGTGAAGAGGAGTGAGGTTCTACGAAAATTCATGGAGATGCTTGCCTACAGAAGCGAATCTTTCATGCGGTGGCTGAAAATTGGGCCAAGGTTTCAATTATTATCAGTGCTTGCGGCAAACTTAATTATCAGGACCTCCTTCATCAGTCAAGAGAGAGCGTATTTATAGTTTATGTAGGAATGTATACAATTCATTTTATGCTCGAGATTTCATCTGCCACCAGTGAAACCTAATGTTTACGCATCAGAATTTTTGAATTTTTGAATTTGAGTTTGAATGATATCTATCTTTATCTTAAAGGTGATATATTATTATTATGTCATGTTTGAAGAATAGCATTTTTTTTTTTATCTTTTCAGCTGATTATTGAGGTCTCTTCTTTCTTCACATTATTTTTAATTCTTTATATTGTAGCTAGTTAAAAAAATCTTGTAAATCGTAATCATGTTAATATACATAAATTAGTATGGGAACCATTGTTTAAATACTTACTGGATGGAAATGGAATATTTTTTTGAATACCATGACAAATAACAATTTATTATTCATTAATATCTGCATTTAAAACTCTTTAAAGATACTATTTTAATTTATAAAATAATATACTTGGGCACACCAAATATGAAATATACAATGACTAAGTATTGGTTGGTCAGGGAATGCAATCCTGATTTCCTTCATTAATGTATATCTTATTACTGTGTATTTATTATATCAAATTAAGCATCGGTATCGGTATCGGTACCTTAAAAAATAGAGTATCGGTATCGGTATCGGGTATCGGCCTCTTTTCTGGTATCGGTACAATCCCCTAATATATATATATTATATTATACTATATATATATATAGATAATAGTATATATATATATAGTAGTATATATATATATATATATATATAGTTATATATATATTATATGCAGGGGCGTAGCCAGGGGGGGGGCTGAGGGGGCTGCAGCCCCCCGAAATTTTCGACAGTGAAATTTTTTCAGAAATGAAATACAAACAATACATATATATATATATTATATTATATATATAATATATATATATATATATGTATATATATTATAGTAATATATATATATATATATATATATATATATATATATATTTATATTTATATAGAATAATATATTATATATACCTATTATATATATATTATATATATTTATATATTATATATATATATAAGATAATATTGAGCCTCTTATTCAGAAAAATATTGAAAGCATTAGACCAAATAAATGAGGAACCATAGAAAAAATGTGAAGGATTATTAGAACAGATGTACCAATAATTGAAACTATACATTTATGTGGCCGCAAGGTACTTTGCATTAAAGGGTCAAGTGAGCTCTGAAACGGGAGTGTGAAATCATCCCTCCAGCTGAAAATGAACGGAAATTTTAGAAGCCTTCTAAGGTTTCGAACAAATGGAGGTGACAGGTTTTGAAGAACCCTTACTTCTATCGTCCAAAAATTCAATTAATACGAGTCCATTGATACAGAATGAAATCATACAGTCCCTTTAGTCAGCTTATACAAAGTAAAAATAGTGGAAGAAGTTAATTAAAACAAATCTTTTTTCAGCATTAGCTGAAGAAACAACGGATATTTCCAAACAGAACAGTTTTCACTTGTGTAAGGTCGCGATTGGTGGTGATGGAGGTGTAGTCCTTTTACTTTAAGAAAGAGGATTTTTGTTTTCATTTGTTCCGGTTAATGATATCTCAAGGGAAGCATTGGCAATGTAATTTTTGGAGAGACTGCGGCTATCTTGGTTAAAAGCTCGAAAATTTAAGAGCCCAAGGATATGATGGAGCCTTTCCATGAGAGGCGAATTCCGAGGAGTGCAAATATGTTATTCGGAATGAGTATCCTAAAGCTCTAGACACACATTGTGTAGCACATTGTTTTAAAATCTATGTCTCTCCAAGACTCTTCTAAATTCCAGGCATTCAACGTCTAGGATTCTCTCTGAAATATGCACTTTTTTTCGATCGAGTCCAAAGCGCACAAAACTTCTGAAGATAAAATAAAAGATTTCTAGTAACACAAATAACAAGAGGATCAAAAAGATAGACCAGATGGTGTGACGGCATGAAGCGGTTTTCATTTTAAAAGAGTCTCTTGAGCAATACTTGCGTCATTGGAAGAAATATAAGAATGGGCTGGTTAATCCTTTTCGATTCAGTCTTTAAATTTTATAATAACATTATTCTTTTTAATTAAGTAATTTCTTTAATACCCACCACTTGTCAAAACAGTTACAGAGTGTCCATTTTGGACATTGTCAGTGCAAATTTAAACTTTGTAAAAGACATTATTCAACTTCTCGAAAATATAGACAAAATGCAGACACAAGTTTAAACCATATTCACACAAGCTAAAATTTTATGTATGAGACAGCTTAGGTATTGAAATAACAATTCCAAGAACTACGAAGTTCCAGAAACATCGTTGTAATGTGCCTACATCAGATCCCGAATCATATTACCGCACCTCAATTTTTATTCGTTTATTGATGATCTGACCTTTTTCGTTGACTGATCGATTTCTCTCGTCTGAAACCACTATTATTTCACTTCAGTATATTTTGCTAGAACGTGCAATGTACCTTATAATCATATTGAAAAAGCATCCACTTTTATAAAGACGACCTTCCAGACCCTCACGAGGATTCACTAAAAGGAGAGTGGTGTATCTGACAGCGTAAATGCCTGCTGAAAATGAAAAACCAAAAACTGCGATCGGTGGTTTTTTGGCTAAGTGCGACAAGAGGAGGTTTCCTAAAATTGCTACTCTCTGAATATCTTAGCAGTATTGCTTGAAAGAACCTTTTCGACATTAAGATATATTATCGTATTTTATGGAATAGTTTTGGAGAGTATCGCATTACAGGTCTTGCTTTACTGTCAAATCGTCGAGATCTCAGCACAGAAGTCCACAATGAAAATTTTGAATCGCCTCAGTCAAAAAGCAAGGAACTGAAATTGACCTTATAAAACGATGTAAGTTCTTTGAATTATATACATATATATACTTATATATATATATATATATATATTATATATATATTATTATATTATTATATATATTCTAGTATATATTATATATTATTTATATATATATATTTATATTATATTATTATATATATAGTAAATATTATATATATATTTTATATTAGTATATATATATATATATATATTACTATTATATAGGTATATATATATATATATATATATATATATATATAATATATATATATATATATTATATAGTATATATATATATAAACTAATATATATATATATATATATAGTAGTATAATATATATATATATATATATATATTATATATATCTATACTTAATAATATATATATTATATATATATATATAATATATAATATATATATATATATAATATATTTCTATTATATAGTATATATATATACTATATATATACTATATATATATATATATATATATCTATATATATATTATATGATTATATATATATATATATATAATATATAATATATATTATATAATATATAAAATTTAACTTGCAAAGTCGCAGCCCCCCCCCGAAAAAAATTCCTGGCTACGGGCCTGTTATATCGTAATAGTATATATATATATATAGTAATACTATATAATATAATATATATATATATTATATATATATTTATATATTATATATTATTAATATATATATATTATATATATAGTTATATATATATATTATAATATATATATAATATATATATATATATATATTATATAATACTTATATATATATATATATATATTATATGGTATATCTATTATTATATATTATATATATATATATATTATATATAATATATATAGTATATATATATATCTATAATTTATATATAATAATATATTATTATATATATATATATATAATATATATATATATATATATATATATATATATATATATATATAATCTAAATTTTCAGGTATTTCAATTTTATTTATCAGTTTAAACATTTATAAAATAGTTGAGATAAATAATCTAGATTTTGAGGAAAGGTTTTGAATCTTTATAGTCTATAAAATTATTTATCATCATTGTTATAAATTATTTATTAACTTTTTAATTAAATTAAATTCAAATATGAAACGTTTGAATTCTTTTAAAAGTCTAGAGGCTATCTTTTTCTAACCCAACAGTTGTTTATTGTGGTTGGTTCCAAGAAGCGAACAGTGGTTTTAAAGTTTCATCAGATAATAATTGCTTTTGTCAGGTGAGTTATACCATAATTGATTTCATAATAGGAAAAGTTATTTGTAGTTAACATACTTATATAAGTACTATTTACTAAGTTTCTATATTATAAGTAAACAATTATTTGTTGCCTCAATATTAAAAGTCATATAATGATACAAATTAGGACCTCCTTAAGTTAAGTTAATTTCTTTGAGGTTAGAACTAACCTATTTGGCAATGTTTAGAAAATCCTTTTTGTAATTGAAATATTTACAATTATAAATATATACTTTGTAAGTGATGTTCAGAGTCTCGAGTCCTGGATGTAGGGACTTGACCAAATTTTGCAGACTCTGTCTCTGTCAAATTTATCCAAGTCTGTGGTTGAGTCTTGCAATAAGTAAGAAGTGTTTGAAAATATTTTTAACGCTTTTTCCTTGCCTTTTTTAATTTTTTTCTTTGCTAATGTTGTATTTTCATATTGTATAAATTTAACCATGTATAGAACCAACAAAAATAATAACTAACTTAATTGGTGCAGCAGTTCTATTCACTAACACATACTTATGAAAATATTATTTATGAAATATATATTTATGAAAGTCGCATCAAATAAATTAATTTTTCTAAGAAAATAAAAATGTAAAAATTAGAAAAGGTTCGAGCAAGAATATTTAATAAATTAAAAATCAAAGAAATATAAATCAAGATAAAAAAATATACAAGAGCAATTCTTGCTAAACAGTTATGGCAATAGATTGGAGTTTCCTCGAAGGAGTGAATCATTACAAATAAAGGACAATGAATTTCTATCTAAATTTTTTTCTCACCATACTTGATATGTATTACACCAATCTTGAATCAAAGATTAAGATTATCAACTGATGAAAGATTTCTACGAATATTCCAACTGTATTGCCATAAGTTGCAATTCTTTACTATTATTAAAGTCGGTATTTGATACTTTAAAGTAGCAGGTATTCGTAATGATAATCTTTTGCTGCAGCATCCACTTCATTATATTTGATATCTTGTTAGATGATATCTTGCACTTGCAGTATATATTTAAGGCCCACACATTTGCTTTTATTATTAATGACATTATATTAGATTCAGCTTATAAGAAGTCAATTCTCTTTTCTACAATGGGAATCTCCCAACTGTCTGTCTAATTCCCTTGATTTGTTAGCTATTAAGGATTTTGCTTTAATCTTTGAGGGGAAGTCAAAACTAAGTTTATTCTTGATCACGAGAGTTATAAAAGTTTCAATGGAATAATTCTATCGGATCTGCAATTCTTATTTCAGAAGTATTTTAAGAGTACCATTGGTTTCTCTTCTTTAACCTTTACTATATTTAATATTTACATTCCAACTTAGCTATGTCAAAATATAATATAAGAATTGAGAATTGCGAGTTCCTTTCCATTCATGGTTACACAAGATGTGATCATTTGTAGAGCATCTTAGGAAGACAATGCAATTGCTTTTGTTATCTGAAAAATTTAACTACCAGCCTATGATCATAGAACTAGGGAATATAAAGCTTCCTGAACTGTTTACCCATGTTGCAAAATCAACTGCGTAGAACCAGAAAATACTGTATCAGTGAGTCATTCTATTAAAAGATCATGTATCATTTTAGGAAAAAAAAAGGGACAGAGAATACTACCTTCAGAGAATCATCCGCATTCCTTGTCAACAGTCTCTGGTACAGTTTACTCTAGTTCCTGTATTTTTCTATTTTGCCTATTGAAAGAATTAGAAGGCAAAACTTATTTTAATTCATTTCTAGAGAATGGCAGATTATTACATTAATTTTTTTAGCTAAATAATATCTCATGTATACTACATAAATTCGTATTTCCCTTTGTAATTTAAAAATTATTATTATTATTATTATTATTATTATTATTATTATTATTATTATTATTATTATTATATCTTACATTTATTTTCTTTATCTTCCACTTGTGACCCCAGTTTGGGTTCGGGTATGCAACATACCCAGAAACAATAGTTAAATAGAAGAACATGACTTAAGTATAAAAAAAAAAGCCCCCTCTATACCCTTAAGTGTGAGCCATTCATAGCTAAAAATCAATCCTAGAGCTTCACAACACTGTGGTGTCTCATTGATGTCAGGATTCATCCCCGGCCAGGGCCACAACAATCCCCCATCACAAATCCTGCTATTCACTCATATTGTGCGCCATTCTTTTCTCTTCTGATAAATTCACATTCTTGTCCTTCAGACTCTTTTACTGACTCAAATCTAATTTTTTTCTTAGGTGTCCCAGCAGGTTGATTCGCAACACACTCGCCTCTACACATCTGCTTAACCAACCAACTATAATCATCCATCCTTTACATATGAACAAGCCATCTTAATACATTATTTATTCTCCTATTCATTCCTTTCCTCACAACACACAATTATTTAACATTCTCATTCCTCATTTTATCAATTCTTCTCGCACCTAATATGCCTCTTAAGATTATCCATCTGAGTAGACTGCACCTAAGATGTACGGTATATCTCTTATTCCATACCATAGTGTCTCTACTATACATTAACACAGTAACAGTATACCCTCATGCAGAACCCTAGTGCATTCAAGACTTAGTCTCCTTGCACTCCCCAAAGATTTAATTGAACTAGCCACCCTCCTACCACACTCTGCGTCATCCATTCCCTTTTCATCCAACATATGGCATAAATATTTAAACACAGATACTTATTCCAATTGCTGCTCATCATGCAACATGATTTCACACTGCATACTCTCCTCACTCATTACCATCACCTTACTCTTATCTACGTTTACTTTCAAACCCCTCTACCAATCTTCCTCAAAATTTCTTCAGATTCGCCACATAAAACCAAATCATCTGTTTACAATAAGCAGGGCACCCTCAACTCTTCCATTCTCCATCAGTCTAAAACCCTCCCCTGCCACCCTTACATATAATTTTTTCATCACCCTATCCATATGCAAATTAAATAGCCATAGGGGCATAAACGTATTCTTACCTCACTCCACTATTAATATTAAACCGTTCACTATCCGCTCCACATTTATTCTTACCCACACTTCACTATAGACATACATACTTTTGATTCCATTCAGAAGCCTACCACTAACTAACCCCATTTAGCACTAACACCTGCTACAGGGCTTTCATATTAAGCCTGTCAAATGCCTGTTGCAAGTACACAAAACCTAAATACAGTTTGCTCTTCTTCCCTCTCATCTTCTCACTCATTTGCTTCAATGTAAAAATTTGATCTAAACAACCTCACATTATATAAGTCTTCCTTACAAATCAGCCTCAGTCAGTCAATCAATGTCTTTTTCAACCAAAATCATGGTATCTTCCCTACAACACTCGATAAATAATTCCCATATAGTTTTTACAGTTTCCACTATCACCCCTTTTCGTTATATAAGGACACTATAACTGCCCACCTCCAATCTTTTGGAACTACACCCCCTCCCCCTACAAACGCTTTGTTGCATAACTTCCATACCCAGTCAATCACAGTCTCACTTCCATTCTTGATCATTTCACCAGCAATTCCATCTATACAAGTTTGATGCTTTATCATTCTCAAGCTTTCTCACTCTACCTATTACCTCATCCCTAAAATACCTACTTCTTCTTACACCATCAAATCCACTCACATTCACTATCACCTCTTCATCACTACCTGTGTTATGCAGTGTTTACTCCACACAGTTATCACATCTATCTCATTTATCACAAAGTATCATCCCTATTCATTATTCTATGAAGATTTCCCCTTACTCTCTTAGACTTTCACACTTCCTTCCAGAACAGGTTCTTATTCCTTTGTAAGTCTCCATTTATCCTCTTTCCAAATCCTTTTTGTAATTGAAATATTTACAATTATAAATATATACTTTGTAAGTGATGTTCAGAGTCTCGAGTCCTGGATGTAGGGACTTGACCAAATTTTGCAGACTCAGTCTCTGTCAAATTTATCCAAGTCTATGGTTGAGTCTTATAATAAGTAAGAATTGTTTAAAAATATTTTTAAAGCTTTTTCCTTACCTTTTTTAATTTTTTCTTTGCTAATGTCTTATTTTCATATTGTATAAATTTAACCATGTACAGAACCAGCAAAAACAATGACATGTGCAACTAACTTAATTGGTGCAGCAGTTCTATTCACTAACACATACTTATGAAAATATTATTTATGAAATTTATATTTATGAAAGTTGCATCAAATAAATTAATTTTTCTAAGAAAATAAAAATGTAAAAATTAGAAAAGGTTCGAGCAAGAATATTTAATAAATTAAAAATCAAAGAAATAGTAAAACAAATCTGCTGTAATATTTCTAAAGAAAAAAAATAGAGAAATTGATAAAAATATACTAGAGCAATTCTTGTTAAACAGTTATGACAATCAATTGAAGTTTCCTTGAAGAGGTGAATCATTACAAATAAAGGACAATGAATTTCTATCTAAATTTTTTTCTTACCATACTTGAAATGCATTACACCAATCTTGAATCAAAGGTTGAGACTTAAAAACTGATGAAAGATTTCTATGAATATTCCCACTGTATTGCCATAAGTTGCAATTCTTTATTATTATTAAAATCGGTATTTGATACTTTAAAGTAGCAGGTATTCGTAATAATAATCTTTTGCTGCAGCATCCACTTCATTATATTTGGTATCTTGTTAGATGATATCTTGCACTTGCAGTATATATTTAAGGCCCACACATTTTCTTTTATTATTAATGACATTATATTAGATTCAGCTTATAAGAAGTCGATTCTCTTTTCTACAATGGGAATCTCCCAACTGTCTGCTAATTCCCTTGATTTGTTAGCTATTAAGGATTTTGCTTTAATCTTTGAGGGGAAGTCAAAACTAAGTTTATTCTTGATCACAAGAGTTATAAAAGTTTCAATAGAATAATTCTATCGGATCTGCAATTCTTATTTCAGAAGTATTTTAAGAGTACCATTGGTTTCTCTGCTTTACCTTTACTATATTTAATATTTACATTCCAACTTAGCTATGTCAAAATATAATATAAGAATTGAGAATTGCGAGTTCCTTTCCATTCATGGTTACACAAGATGTGATCATTTGTAGAGCATCTTAGGAAGACAATGCAATTGTTTTGTTATCAGAAAAATTTAACTACAGGCCTATAATCAAAGAACTAGAGAATATAAATCTTCCTGAACTGTTTACCCATGTTGCAAAATCAACTGCATAGAACCAGAAAATACTGTATCAGTGAGTCATTCTATTAAAAGATCATGTATCATTTTAGAAAAAAAAAAAGGGACAGAGAATACTACCTTTAAAGAATCATCTGCATTCCTTGTCAACAGTCTCTGGTACAGTTTACTCTAGTTCCTGTATTTTTCTATTTTGTCTATTGAAAGAATTAGAAGGCAAAACATCTTGTAACAATTGGACGTCATGGCAAGATTATTCCACTTATATTATTTTTAGCTAAAGAATATCTCATGTATACTACATAAATTCGTATTTCCCTTTGTAATTTAAAAATTATTATTATTATTATTATTATTATTATTATTATTATTATTATTATTATTATTATTTTATTATTATTATTATTATCTATTATTATTATATTCTTACATTTAACTTTTCTTTCATCTTCCACTTGTGACCCCAGTTTGGGTTCGGGTATGCAACATAACCAGAAACAATAGTTAAATAGAAGAACATGACGTAAGTATAAAAAAAAAAGCCCCCTCCATACCCTTAAGTGTGAGCCATTCGTAACTAAAAATCAATCCTAGGGCTTCCCAACACTGTGGTGTCTCATTGATGTCAGGATTCATCCCCGGGCCAGGCCCGCAACAATCCCCCATCACAAATCCTGCCATTCACTCATATTATGCGCCATTCTTTTCTCTTCTGATAAATTCACATTCTTGTCCTTCAGAATCTTCTACTGACTCAAATCTAATTTTTTTCTTAGGTGTCCCAGCTGGTTGATTCGCAACACACTCGCCTCTACACATCTGCTTAACCAACCAACTATCATCATCCATCCTTTCCATATGACCAAAACATCTTAATACATTATTTATTCTCCCATTCATGACTTTCCTCACAACACACAATTACCTAACATTCTAATTCCTCATTTTATTAATTCTTCTCACACCTAATAAGCCTCTAAGATTATCCATCTGAGTAGACTGCACCTAAGATCTATATCTCTTATTCCATACCATAGTTTCTCTACTATACATTAACACGGTAACAGTATACCCTCATGCAGCAGCAGAACCCTAGTGCATTCAAGACTTAGTCCCCTTGAACTCACCAAAGATTTAATTGAACTAGCCACCCCTCCTACCACATAATTTTCCTACTACAATCTGCGTCATCCATTCCCTTTTCATCCAACATATAGCATAAATATTTAAACACAGATACTTATTCCAATTGCTGCTCATCATGCAACATGATTTCACACTGCAGACTCTCCTCACTCATTACCATCACCTTACTCTTATCTACGTTTACTTTCAAACCACTCTACCAATCTTCCTCAAACTTTCTTCAAATTCGCCACATAAAACCAAATCATCTGTTTACAATAAGCAGGGCACCCTCAACTCTTCCATTTTTCATCAGTCTAAAACCCTCCCCTGCCAACCCTACGTTTAATTTTTTCATCACCCAATCCATATGCAAATTAAATAGCCATGGGGACATACATATTCTTGCCTCACTCCACTATTAATATTCAACTATTCACTATCCACTCCACATTTATTCTTCTTACACACACCACTATCGACATACATACTTTTTATTCCATTCAGAAGCCTACCACTAACTAACCCCATATAGCACTAACACCTGTTACAGGGTTTTCTTATTAAACCTGTCATATGCCTGTTGCAAGTACACAAAACCTAAATACAGTTTGCTCTTCTTCCCTCTCTCATTTTCTCACTCATTTGCTTCAATGTAAAAATTTGATCTAAACAACCTCTACCACTTCTAAATGCACCTACTACAATCAGCCCCTCAGTCAGTCAACCACTTTCACCAAAATACCATGTATCTTCCCTACATCACTCAATAAACTGATTCCCATATAGTTTCTACAGTTTCCACTATCACCCTTTCCTTATATAAGAACACTATAACTGCCCACCTCCAATCCTTTGAAGTCACCCCCCCCCCCCACAAACGCTTTGTTGCATAACTTCCATACCCAGTCAATCACAGTCTCACTTCCATTCTTGATCATTTCACTAGCAATTCCATCTATACAAGTTTGATGATTTATCATTCTTAAACTTTCTCACTCTACCTATCACCTTCTCTACTAATTACCTTATCCCTAAAATACATACTTCTTCCTACACCATCAAATTCACACACATTCACTATCACCTCTTCATCACTGCCAGTGTTATGCAGATTTTTGAAGTGTTTACTTCACACAGTTCTCACATCTATCTCATTAGTCACAAAAGTATAATTCCTATTCATTATTCTATGAAGATTTCCTCTTACTCTCTTAGACTTTCACACTTCCTTCAATAACAGTTTCTTATTCCTTTGTAAGTCTCCATTTATCCTCCTTCCAAATCGTTCATTCACTTATATTAACTATACTGTATATAAAATTTGTAATAACATGGATTTAAACTTGAACTTTGATCGCACTTTGCATAAATTAGACTCTGTATATTACTATTACCTCGTAATTAATATATTTAACCCTTTTGCATCAGTTATTCTGCGTATATGTTTCACAATATTGAAACTTAATTAAGAGGGTCATTCATATAAATTTCTGACGAAAGTAGGCCCTATATTCACTAAGAATAAGCAGTTAGACTGTTTTTGCTCATAAAGTTCTTCAAATATGATAAATTGAAATGGGAAGATAATGAGGTTGGAAATTATTTATTCCTAGAATTTATAGGCATTCAAGGGTAAAGTATCACTTGTCAAGAATTAATGTTGACATTGATTGCTCTAGGAATTTTTTTTTTACTTTTCACTTTTTTTATTTTTTTCTAGATTTTAAATTTCAGATTAATTTTGATTTCTGGGGTTGAGTGAAGTTGATACAGTATCTATAAAGTAATGTATAACACGTCCATATCCATAGATCCTGGACACTAAAATTTTCATTCCTATATATCTATATGCATTAGGAGTCAATCAGATTTATTTATATGCATTAAAATAAAACTTTTTCAGTTGGGATACCCAATGCCTCTCTCAACTTAACTTTATTAAAAATCTTAAAAATTGTTCTTCAATAAAAGAAGATCTGATAAAAGCAATCTTATTTCTTGGGACAAATTGTTTATAAATTTTAAATGATTTTTAAATTTTGTTACTAATTTTATAAATTTTAATATCTACCTAAATCTTTCTTTACAGATTATATTTACCAAAATTTTTCAGTACTGATTACATATTTACCAATATGATTTCATGTTTCATTCACTCAGTTTCGTAATGGAGTATTAATTCAACTTTTTTCTTTAAAAACTTTTTTTAAATTAGGGCTATCTTTAAACTGAGAAAGATTAGGAGACTGATTGTTTTTTTTTGTTTTTTGTTTTTTTTTTTGTAAAAAAAAATTGTGTAATTATTAAGTAAAATATTTTATTATTGGGTTGTTTAATAAATTTGCTACAAATTTTTTAAAACATTTATCAGGAGATAATTTTTAATTTCTGTTTGGGAAAGCAGGGTTGCGAAGTCTGTAAATCTTTTTGCCAGCTTTAACCCTGGTTCCATTTTAAAATACCTAGTTCCAGCTCCACTATTTTAAAATTGTCTGGTTCCCATTCCATTTTAAAAAACCAAACACTTTCATTTTATTATAAAAAAAAAAAATCTGCTCTGCGTTCCTGTGGGAAAGTGTTTGAAAACTATTTCAGTGTTTTTTCTTTTTTTTTATCCTAATGTTCCTTAAATGATTATAAATTTTTCATAAATGATTTAGAAAATAAGTTGGTATAGTTGCAGCCATTAAGCTAACAATAAAATGGGTGAGCAATCTAAAGTATTAATCTGATGATCAGTTACTTTGTGACAGTTTCCAATGAAGTACTTTACATGTAATTAAGTACGCTGGTTTGAGTTGAGGTTGCTGGATATATGAAAATGGTGACTCTGAGTCACATGTTCTTTACTTCAGTAGCTCAAGTTTTATGCATATCTACAGAAAGATTTTTAAAACATCTGTGGCAAGTGCTTG